>JAANDH010001644.1:11405-38094 GCA_011799765.1 Nymphaea thermarum | reverse complement strand
TTAGAAAGTTAGAATAGGTTCACTTAATTATTGTCTTATGTTTAGTGGACTATTTCTGTAAAATTGGTAACACACCCTAGTCTCATATTAATAGGAGATTAGGGTTACGTGCTGAAATAAGAAAATTGTTCCTCTCTCTCTCTCGTTCTCTCACTCTCTCCCTCTATCTCTCGCCCCTTCTTCTTCCAATAATCAACAGGTTGGACAATCGATTAATGACTTACATTGTCATGTTACATTTGACTATGGTTTATGTTCATTTCAGGACTTGCAAATTGGGAAGACGATTGGTGGAGGCTATGAGAAAGGGGGCTTCTACTTCCTGTCGGATCCAGTGGATATTGCAGCATCATCGATCACCTCACTGTCTTCCTCCTTCCAGTGGCATCTCAGACTTGGTCATCCATCTATCTCCAAGCTCTGTCACCTTCTTCCTCATCTTTCAGTACCAGAGTCGTTCCAATGTGAAGCCTATCAACTTGGCAAACACACCCGTAGTAGTTATTCATCGAGTCTTAGTCCGTCCAGTTATGGACTTTTTGATCTTCTTCATGTTGATGTGTGGGGTCCTAGCAGAGTTGCTAGTAGGTCAAGATTTCGGTATTTCCTTGTCATTGTTGATGATTATTCTCGAGTCACTTAGGTCTTCCTTTTGAAAGAAAGGTCTCAAGGAGTATGTACTCTCAAAAATCTTATTATTGAAATAAAGACCCAGTTTAGTATTCTTGTTAAAATCATTCGCACTGATAATGCCCTTGAGTTCAAGGCCTCTACCTTAATGAAGTTTTACTCTGATAATGACATTTGTCCTTAGTTTACTTGTCCTCATACCTCCCAACAAAATGGAGTAGCTGAGCGTAAACATCGCCAACTCTTAAATGTGGCTTGTTCGCTAATGCTTCATACTAATTTACCTGCATACTTTTGGGGAGATGCCATCCTCACTGTCTGTTATTTAACCAACCGTTTACCCTCATCCTTCATTGACAACAAGGTTCCCATTAAACTTGTGCATCCCCAACGACCCTTATTTCTAGTGGCTCCCAAAGTATTTGGTTGCATGCTTTGTTCATATACTTGGACCCACACGTGATAAATTGGGTGCCCAAGCCATTAAGTGTATCTTTATAGGCTACTCCAGAAACCATAAGGCTACAAATGCTTTGATCCCTTGACTAAAAAGGAGCATATTAGTGCGGATGTCACATTCTTCGAGTCTCAGCCTTATTATAGCTCCTCTCCCATTCTTACTGAGATGCACAATCACCAGATCCACTACCTATTCCTCCTATTCCTTTGGAGTCATTCCCATTTGAATCTCCTTCTAAAGACCCTCCGGCTGTAGTGTCCAAGTTTCGTGATCCTCCGCTGGTCTACACACGTCGATAGGACCCTTCTCATGATCCTTCGCCAACCGCTTCTCAGGAGGTAAGTTCATCAGAAGTGAGTATCCCTAGTCCATCTGATCCTTGTAAAGACTTATTCATCGCTCTTCGCAAAGGCAGACGACAATGTACTTTGCATCTTATATCTCATTTTGTGTCTACTGACGGTGTTGGCAAAAGTATGCAACAGTTTATTAAAGCTCTGGCTGCTCATACAGTTCCTACATGTCACCAGCAGGCTTTATTAGATACCAAATGGAGACAGGCTACGCAAGATGAGATGGATGCTTTAGTTCAGCGAGGCACCTGAGAACTTGTTGATCCTCCTTCTCATTGTGACATTGTTGGTTCTAAGTGGGTATTCACAGTGAAATATAATTCTGATGGTTCTGTGGAACGATACAAAGCTCGGTTGGTTGCTAAGGGCTACATGCAGACCTACGGTGTGGATTTCTTTGAGACCTTATCTCCGGTTGCTCGGTTGGGAACCATTCGTCTTATCATTTCTGTGGTTGTACACCATGACTGGCACATGTATCAACTTGATGTCAAAAATGCCTTTTGTATGGTGATCTCGATGAGACTGTCTATATGCAACAACCACCAGGGTTTGAACCAATGTTATCCGTATCGTACGATACGGACGCGTATCGTACGATACGGGTATAATTTGCGATACGCGTGCGTATCGCACGATACGTGCGATACGGGGGCCGTATCGCACGATACGTGCGATACACCCCCGTATCGTACGATACGGAAGTAAATTAAAAAAGGAGCCCGCGGCCACTTTTTTGCATCTTCTTTTAAAGCATACGCCCCTCTCTCTCTCTTTTCTTGTTTCTAAACATTGCAAGAGACGTGGGAGTGGGAGATTTTCTCCATTTCCATCAAGATTTGCCGGTGAAGAAGCTTTATTTCTCGTTGTGGGAAGTCTCAGGACGGGGGGAAGCTTGCACAAAGAGGGTTTTTGAAAACTACGTCAATATGTTTTGAGTTTTGACTTCTGAACTTATGAATTGTGATGTAATTGAATACTCTTAGGCTGCTTAGTATGTTATTTTGATTTTTGAATGTTTGATTTCTTATTTTGGAATGTGTTGTTCTTAATAGTTCATACTTCATATACATGAATAATGTTCCTTTAAATACATTTTTCTTGAATTTTTCTGATTTTTACTAGTTTTTTCGGATTTTTTTAGAATTTTTTGGATTTTTTTTCATAATTTTTAATATTTTTTACAAATTAAAAAATTAATTTTACGATACGTTACGATACATTTACGATACGTTACGATACGGCGTATAGGTCGGCCCAACCGATACACGATACGATACGGCAGTGATAACATTGGTTTGAACGACAGGGGCAGTGTGGCAAAGTGTGCAAGCTGAAGAAAGCTATTTAACCCTAAACCCTAAACCCTAAACCCTAAACAGAGTTCTCGTGTGTGGTTTCACAAGTTTTCTGAGGTAGTCTCAAAGTGTGGCTTTGCGAGATCTCCTATTGATCATTCTCTGTTTATCAAGAAGGCTTCCAGGGGTATAACCGTTCTAGTGGTTTATGTTGATGATACTATCCTAACAGGTGACTCTGATCAAGAAATTTCTGATGCAAAGTTGTTTCTTCAAAAACACTTTGTGACGAAAGATCTTGATCCATTACGATATTTCTTGGGAATAGAAGTTGCTCGCAATAGGGATGGTGTGATTCTCTCTCAACGGAAGTATGTTCTTGATTTATTGCAGGACACAGGGATGCTAGGAGCTAAACCATCTAATTTACCTATGAATCCACGTATACACCTTCATGATGACCAAATAGAATTAGTGGATTCTCGATCCTATAGGTCCCTTATTGGAAAACTACTCTATGTTACTGTGACGAGACCATACATTTGCTTTGCAGTGGGAAAGTTAAGTCAATTTATAGAAAAACCCAGGAAAGTTCATTGGGATGCTGCCTTGATGGTGGTTAAATATCTGAAATTGTCTCCTGACAAAGGCCTTTTGTTCACAAAAGGCAAGACCCTGGAAGTGGAAGCCTATAGTGATGCTGACTATGTTGGCTCAGTCGAAGACAGGAAGTCTACCACAGGATTTTGTGTATTTGTAGGAGGCAACCTCATATCATAGAGAAGCAAAAAACAAGGTGTGGTGTCAAGATCTAGTGCAGAATCTGAATACAGAGCTATGGCTCAAACTGCAGCAGAAATGACTTGGGCTAGATCCATGTTATCTAGCCTAAGTGTGTCGATTCCACTTCCTATGAAGATGTATTGTGACAATCGAGCAGCCATATACATTGCAAACAATCCAGTTTTCCACGAGAGAACCAAACATATTGAAGTTGACTACCATTACATTCAGGATCTCGTTCAAGCAAGAACCATTGCCACTATTCATGTTCCTTCAAAAGATCAAGTTGCGGATGTCTTCACCAAAGCCCTTCCTATTGGTGATTTCTTTAAATGTTGTGGCAAGCTGCTCCAACTTGAGGGGGAGTGTTGAAATTAGAGGAGTTTATGTTTTTAGGTGGTTCTTTGTAATATTAAAGAGTTATAAGATCTCTTTAATATTTTTTTTATTTTAGATTGATGTACTTTGTAAATCTCTTTTCCACCCTAATCTCTTTATAATAGAGATTAGGGTTAGTGAATGGGACACGTTTTCTCTCCCCAACTCTCACGTCTTCAACTCTTTCTCTCTCTCTCTCTCTCCACGTCTCAAGGCTGCAACAGTGCACATCACCAACCTGAAAGGTGCGTATCATGTGAAACGTTTTCCCATGATTTTCCTATTTAGGTGTCAATCCTGGAATAGGGTAGAGAACCAATCCAAAAGCATGTGGAGGTTCCACATGGGTCAATGCAATTAACAAAAAAATCACAGGTCTACATGAATGTGGTACATGAAAAGTCTCTCTTGCTGAGATGTCGCTTAGGCACACGCTTAGGTGATGCTAGGCGCAACTCCACCTTTATCGCCTAAGTCCAGCACCTAGGTGATGAAAGATGGGTACGCACCTAAGCTCATGCCTAGTCGCGCGAATACCGTACTACGCATGCTTACACCTAGTCTATATAAGCGAAAGAGACACTTAGTGACTCAGTGAGGTTCTTAAAGACTCTTTACTAAGGGTTAGATAGTGCTAGAATGGTGTTAAAGTTTAAGTTGTGGAAGCCAAAGAGAGTCTTCCACTCTTCCTTCAACGTGAAAAAGGCTATTAGCTTGAAACGTGTTAAAAATTCTATGTTGGAACCAGATCCAGATCCAATACGATGTTAGTTCATCCAATACTAGTAGTTTGTCAAGCAACACGCTATTTATTGTTGTCCAGCTACCGTTTAAATATTTATATTGCAATATTTGTATGTTATAAGTTATAAGCATAGCCACAAATATCATTCTCATGTTTTTAAGGGCAAGGTTTTTCTTGAGCATTTTTTTAGGTAATGTTGTTTTTCTTGGGATAAACTTGGCAATTTTTTAAAAAATGAAAAAAAAATTTAAAATTAGGTAAAATTAAAACAAATGAGAAACTATAAGAAGACACTAAGAAAACTAGTAAAAATGATAAAATAAGGTCATACTGATGATAAGGGTAATAATAAATAATTTAATCTAAGTTTAAATGTGAAACCATCATGTCATTAACCTTAAAAAAGAGAAAACGAAAAAATCCAGAAAAAGGAGGAAAATAATAAAAAATGCGACAAGGATGTTTTCATATTTAAAAAAACACAGTTTGGATTTTCCTTTTGCTTTTATTATTTTTCTCATTAATATCACAATATTTTTTTAAAACATTGTGATATTTGTGGCAATGGTTATAAGAGTGCTCCTCTATACATGTAAAAAACATTATATAAGGTAATAAAGAAGGCACATCATATAACAGATCAGTTGGGGATGCTCTTGCAATTACTCTCTATTTCTCATCTCAGTCTCTGCTCTATCTTCGGAGCTCTCTTTGTCTTTATTATCTTTGTGCTATTTAGATTTATTCCTGAAGCAATTTTAACCATCGTCGCAAAAAATAGTCTGCAGCGAGGTTTTTCTCAGGCATAATACACGAGCTTGAAAAAAGATGGAAAATATGGTATAAGCAACAAATGAAAGTAAGAAAATGAAAACACATAGTTTGCCAGTTTGGCATTAAAAACGTGAAAAAAAAATGCCTAAAATGAAAAAAGGGAAAAAATTGTAAAAAAAAAAATGTGTTTTTTTCGTGCTTATACATTTTGTCATTTTTTTTATAAGTTTTAAATGGCCGACTCATTTCTCGCATTGTATATGTGTTTCTTTCAAAAAGAAAAAAAAAAACGTCCTTTGCAACTATGTTCTTATCATTTTAACAAATCCATGTCCATGTGACTTAGATGAACAAGAAGCTTAAAAACCAACTATTGGCAGGTGTAATGGCTAGATAGTCCTTCTATTTCTAATTACCCAAAAAATAAAATGGAAAAGATGTAGGGATGTATAGAAAAGAAACTGCCTTCTCTCACCCCCACTCTCCCCCCTCCCACAAACTAAAAAATAAAAAAACAACACATACACACACGTCTTGCATAATATATCTCTACATATAGTTTGCATACACGTTTGCGTGCACAAGAAAGCACATCCTTTCTCAAACTTACAATGTAGAAATCCAAAGTTTTACAAGCAGATATGTGACATGGGTGCTCCTAAATAGCTGCCACACCCAAATAGCTGCCACACCTAAGGACAGGTGTGCACCAGGTTCTCTGTGGGTGCAGGTGTTGATAATTGATGGTAATTACATTTTATGCTCTAAATTCAAATATGTATATTTCTTTATAAAATTTAAGCTTCTTATATGCACACATGACACTGTGTCATAGACAGAAAATCTTAGATGGGGTGTAACAAATATGTATATTTCTTTACAAAATTTAAGCTTCTTATATATACACATGGCACCCTGTCATAGACAGAAAATCGTATATGTGGTGTAACAAACACTCGCCCTCAGAGTTTCTACAATTTTTGCCATCTATAATTCATGAGCAAGCTACAATGTCAAGCTTTCACTACAAACTTCACCTGCATCATCAAGTATCCCCTAGAAAATAAGCTCCTTCAATGCCTAAAAACATCTTAAAGAACCATTGTCGAACATTTCAACATTTTATTTATGAATATCTCCCATATGTTTAACTTATCGATTAGCATTTCATATCATCCAGATAGGGAACAAGAATCACAATGGTTTTATATGTTTTTTTTTCTACAAAGAAATGAATGTTTATATAAAAAACATTTTAAACCAATATTCTTCATAATTCTGCCGAATTAGTCGGATCATGCTTTAATAGACTATTAGAGACCATGAAGAGCCTTTCTAAGGTAAAGGAACCTTTCCATTGTTGCTATCGACGTGGTCCCATCTGTAAGAAAGCATATGTATATATGAAACTGGAAGATAGGTCAGCTCCTAATAGAATGTGTGTAAGGGTCATAATAGGTCATTTTGGCTACAGATGCGAAAGACTCCCTCATAATCAATTTCATATTAAGTTTAGATGAGTTTGAGAAGAACTTTGGCCTACTAACCTAGGTCTTTCACATTGTCAAAGATCCACGATTTTCACTTTCTACTCCATGGTCTCCCACACATCCTATGATATTTATGTTGGCACGAGGCAACACTCTTAAGCTTCTGTAAAGGCATGTCATTTAATTTAGATATTATTGGCTTCAATAAGATCTGCAGGTTTAAGGAAGGAATATGCAGCTAGAGACGAGTCCTATACACAGTTTCACCTTACATAGTTTGAGGTAGGAATATGAGACAACGCGTAAAGTGGTATCCATATACTTCCAATCGACTGAAAATGGAACTTCCTACTAGTTTAAAAAGGTAAGCTCATGCGAAGGCTGTACGAGTTCTGGGGGCACCCAATCAAGAAAAGAATCAAGTCTTCTGCCGTCCTAGTTTTCATACACCATGTAGCTTATATTCCACTCATAAAGCAATGAGAAGCCAACATCCAGGCACATTGTTATAGAGGTTAAGCTTCGCAAAATGCGAGAAAACCACCAAAAAAAAAAAAAGTGCTTCCGGAGGAAATGGAGTTGTCTAACCTGGCCGGAATTTGCAGCGTTTGAGCGCAAATGGGGCGAGGAATGGAAATGGCGAGCAAGTCCTGCGACAACTTGGCCCCGGGAGATGGAATTGGAAACACTGGCGGGCATCATCTCTTTGCAGGAAACGCCCACCGGTGCGTCTACGAAAATCCGGCGGGATGACACGCATCTTAACTGGGGGACGCCAGAAAAGCCCGTCCCAGTTAGCAAATCACCTTGACGGCAAGAGTAGAGAACTTTTCCGGCACCAGCTGCCCTCCTCGCGATCTTCCACATCCTGACAACCATATATCCCTCTATCTTCCCGCCTTCAGGGCCCCTCTCTCTCTCTCTCTCTCTCTCTCTCTCTCTCTCTCTCTCTCTCTCTATCCCCCCTCTCTCTCGATCACTCATAGACTTCCCTGGAGTTTCCTAGGCCTTCGCGCCAAACACTCGCGAAGCTGCTGGAGAGCGCTCCCATGAGTATAAGCCCCGTTAGTGAACATGCAAACATTGGCTTGCTGGGCACGAAAGACCATCAACCACCAAATTCGAGGAATTTAACTATTCCACCCAACAAATATAACTAGAGCTTCTCACAAAGAAATAAACTAGTAAGTGATGAGCGAATATATAAATATACAAAAATATACATAAATAGAAAAGAACTCTGTAACCAACCGGCTGCTTGGACGGCTAAATATTGGAAGCCATTAAAAACCATTAAAAACATAGTAGATGTTATCATTACAAGAACCATAAACTGTAACGATGCGATAAACTATCACTAATACTCCTATAGTTAGTTGAAGACTTTTAATGGTAGGTTTTAATTATTTACGATCTGCAGTGAATTCCGTTACATTATTAGTGTTTTCATTTTTTTTTTTGCTTAGATTTTTTATTCTTCTTATCTACAATCATTCTTCTTCGTCCAAACCTTCATCCAATCATGTCCACTCGGCACCCAGATGTTGCATCGAGTAGTCTGCTGTGAAAGGCGGAAGGATTATTCCATCCAAACCTGAATGATGAAATTCAATGATTCTTATACACAAAAATCCTCTAGAATCTCACAACATACTGTCCAATGTGGGTCATTGTGTTTAATTTTACACCCATCCAATGCAATGCTTCAGTAGCAGTGATTGGACTTGATAATTGCAAAAACATTTTAACATGGAAGGAATTGCATACATGATAGTGATAAGTGGGCATAGAAGGGGATATGAGATCTTGCTAAGCTTTTAGCCTTGTGCTCTTCAAGAAAAAAAAAAGCAACAATAATAACAAAATAAAACAAAAATGAAGGATGGAAGCATACTCTTACTCATAAAACAATCTATGCAGTCATTTTCATCCGGTTCTGGCCTGTGTTTTATCAATTCACAACATTATGCTTGGTTGAGCTGTAAAACTTGAAGCTCGTCGATGGACAAAAATAGAAAGATGTTTGCATTCCCTGTAAGAAGGCCTAAATGCCAAAGGAAAAGCATCAAGCAAGCAAAAAAAAGATAGCAAATGCACATAACTATTTATAACGTCGACTACCCATTAAGAGATACATGATGTGCATTGATTGCCGCTTTGTGAAGTTATATATTTTTATTTAGAAAAATGTATATGCATATTGATATTCCTTTTCCATGCACTTTTTCAAGTGTACTTGTTGAAGTTGAAAATCACTGAAATCCACCAAAAGCTTTTATCATAGAGGAGTATTTGGTCTATGAATGTTTGACATTTTTCTCTATATATTATTAGGATATAAAGACAAGATTTCAATAAGTTAGAGCAGAATAACTAGGATGTTGCTACATATTTAGAAATTAAATTTATATTTTTTCAGTTTGATCCACTAGGCAGAACTGAATTGATATTGTTGAACACTTCAATTTGTCAACAAGCACCACTTGCTTTTTAGCAATTAAAATTTTTCAAAATGTTTTGTCAATCAAAAAAATGTGTTCCAGAATCTCTTGCATGGAAAAAAGTTTTGCACACAGAGAGGCTCAAGTTGTCTTCTCATAGTAAAGCCTCATTCCCTCTTCTCTCTCTCTCTCTCTTTCATGCAACTTTAATGCAACTCTCTTTTTTATCCCTCTTGTGCTGGTTATTGTTTTATTGGCATGAGATGGGGCATGGGGAATTGGAAGAGTGGGTGGGGAGGCCATAATTGCTAAAGCATCGTGGTGGATGTGATCAAGAAATAGAAGATACCTTCTAAGCTAGTGATAAACCAGATCATGATATGATCAGCCGCTCCAAGAGTATCGCTGAAGAAAGTAACTTTGGAGGAGATTACGCTAGAGGAAATAACGTCCATGCAAACAAAATCAGATCCAAGATTTTAGTTACAAGAAATTATGATAATGATGATTCTAGAATGGAAACTACCTCAGAAAAGGAAAAACTGCAGGATCTTGTAAATCAATCTAATCCCAAGATATATGGGATTGATGAACAAATGAATTGAATATAAATGAAATCTCTCCTCTTGTGAAAAATAACAAGAGAGAGACCTTTTCCATCGTGGACGTAGACTGACAAGTCGAACCATGTTAAAATATTGTCAATTTCTTCCTTCTCTCTCAAGTGCAAGGTTTTCTATGGTATCAGAGCGCCTCAAGTTGATCAACTTGAGCTATATCAATTGAAGGAGATCAAGGTGCTGCAAAACAGAAAAGCACCTGTGAAGAACAAGATACCGCAGGAAACAATGGGCCAAATCCCTTGTGCGTTTCAACCCTAGTGATCTGTTAAAGCTGAAAGTTGGGGCATCCACTCCTCACAAGAATAACGCACTACTGTCCAATATTCATCAGCTGAAAGTTGGGACGTCCACTCCTCACAAGAATAACACACTACTGTTCAATATTCATCAAGATCGGAGTTGGCATTGATTTGTTAAAATTCTGTGAGTCGAGCAGTTCTGAACCTGAAGCAGAACAGAGCCTATATTCCTGTTTGTCGTCTTCCTCCGTGTTGGCTCCACCAAAGATCTTTTCACCACAAAGTTGGACGTGTACTATGTCATCACAATCACCAAATGACAACTCTTATAATATGGCTGCGGCACCACCAAATTCTGGATCATACGCCATGAATCTGCCATTTTCAGGTCTGACCTCTTCCATCATTCTTGCTCCAACAAGTCTCCAGCATTTTCTATCTATAAAACTATCCTCCGACAACTATTTACTTTGGGAATCTCAGTTTATTCCTATGCTCAAAAATTATAATATGATGGGATATATTGATGGGTCGTTCCAAGTGTCCAAATCAGTTTTTGCCTAGTGAGGATGACAAAGGGACTATTTTAAATCCTGCTTTTCTGGAATGGCACCGAGGTGACCAACTTCTACTAAGTTGGATAATTTCATCTCTTAGTGAAGTTGTGCACAATCAAGTCGTATGCCTTGATTCATCATACAAGGCCTAGACCACCATAAAGCGTATCTACGCGGCTCAGTCAAGAGCAAAAGTGCAACAACTAAAATCTGCCCTGCAAAACCTGAAGAAGGGAACTGAATCCATAACGGCCTATTTTCACAAAGCCAAAGGCGTAGCTCATCAATTAGCTATGGCCTCAAACCAGTCGATGAAGAAGATCTGGTTATGAATATTCTTTCTGGTCTTCCCATAGAGGAATATGGCACCTTAAAAGTCTCCTTGCGCACTCGTGTTGACCCTATAAATCTGGAGGAGTTATACTCTTTACTTCTTATCCAAGATCTGAAATATCAAAACCTGCAAGTTTTGAAGATCCTTCAACCTATATAGTACATCGACAACAAAACTTCAAGAATCACCACTATCGTGGAAAACCTGAGCAGCAAAGAAAGCATCCAAGACATCGCCCTTAGGATAAAGCTGTCAACTGTCACGCTTGTGGTAACCGTGGACATCTTGCTTCTCAATGTCGAACTGTATGTCAATCTTGCAGGAAATCAGGACATGACGCACTACACTGCAAATTATATAAATTCCAAAAGGAATCATCATCCCTATAAGCATATCACATGGAAATTACACCTCAAGAAGATGATGGTTTTTGGTATCCAAACACTGGCGCTACTCATCATGTGACTGCTGATCTTAATAAACTTTCTGTTCACTTAGAGTATCAAGGGAAGATCAATTGAGAGTTGAAAATGGTACTGGTCTGCAAATCTAGAACGTCGGTAATGCTTCTCTCTATAGTTCAAATTCAAAATTTCTCATAAATAACGTGTTGCATGTTCCTAGTATTTCTAAAAATCTACTGTCTATGCATAAATTTGCTCGTGACAATAATGTTGTGCTTGAATTTGATGCAAGTTGTTGCTATGTTAAGAATCAAACAACATGGGAGAAACTTCTGGAGGGAACAAATAAAGGAGGCTTATATCAACTAAAGTTAGACCAATATGCAGCTCGTCAGAAAACGACATTTGTTGGAGAACGGGTCTCAGTTGATCATTGGCACAATCGAATAAGACATCCTGATTTTAGAACTGTGATTCATGTTTTGAATAAATTTGCTTTACCTATTGATAGTAGGGCTTATAATAAGATATGTGATGCATGTCAAAGAGGAAAAAGTCATGCTCTTCCTTTTGCTCAAACGCAACATAAGATTGATGTTCTACTTGATTTAATTTTTATTGATGTTTAGGGACCATCAGCCACTCCATCATTGCATGGTTATAGTTATTATGTTAATTTTATGGATGCTTTCTCTCGTTTCTCTTGGATATACATCATTAAAAATAGATTAGATGTTCTCTCTATTTTCAAAACATTTCAAGTTATGGTAGAAAGACAATTTGATCGAAAGATCAAAGCAGTTCAATGCGACTGGGGAGGAGAATATCGAACTGTCTCTACCTATCTCAAACAGATTGGTATTGTTCATAGAGTTGTCTGCCCTCATGCGCATCAGCAAAATGGTAGCATAGAAAGCAAACACAAACATATAGTCGATGTCAGATTAACACTTCTTGCACATGCCAATTTACCTTACAAATATTGGGATTTTGCTTTTAGAATTGTTGTCTTCTTGATCAATAGAATGCCAACACGGGTTCTTAAAATGCAGTCACCATATCAAGTTTTGTTCAAACACTCTTCGAATTATAAATTTTAAAGGTTTTTGGATGTGCCTACTACCCATGTATTCGTGATTTCAACTCTCACAAATTACAGTTTCGCAGCAAGCAACATGTCTTTCTTGGTCACAACAGCATGCACAAAGGATACATTTGCCTCAATCCAGATATGAGCAAACTCCTTATTAGTAGACATGTGGTATTTGATAAAGGAGTATATCCCTTTAAAGCCACGACATCACCAGCCCCATCGTCACCAACTACATTTGTCCCCAACGTCCCCTTAATCATAACCATGCATTAACCAAACCTCTCACCGAATCATATCGTGTCCCCTTTACCTATTACACCCAATTTCTTGCCCCAACCGTCCTCCCCTATTCCTTCCCCTTCTCCCACCATCTCTCCCACTCATGATACGCCGCATGAACCCAACACACAGCCTATTCCTCCACCATCTCCACCTATTTCCAATCCACATCACTCCCATTCCATGCTCACTCGGTCCCAAATCGGCTCTTTCAAGCCCAAAACCTACACAACCTCCAAATATCCTCTCCCTGAAATTCATCTCACCCATCTCCACCTTGAAACTGAACCTCATACCATGTCCCAAGCTTTGAAACATACTCAATGGGTTCATGCTATGAAAGCCAAACTTGCTGCTCTCAACAACAATGGTACATGGACTCTTGTCCCACCGCCTCTCTCTACTAATATTGTTGGTTCCAAGTGGGTTTTCCGTATCAAAAGCAAAGCTGATGGTACACTTGAACGCTACAAAGCTCGCCTAGTTGCAAAGGGCTATACTCAAGAGCATGGTATTGACTATTTTGAATCCTTCAGTCCAGTGGTCAAACATACCTCTATATCGTGTCCCCATTACCTTTACACCCAATTTCTGTCCCCAACGTCCCCTTAATCATAACCATGCCTTCCCCAAACCTCTCACCGAATCATATTGTGTCCCCATTACCTATTACACCCAATTTCTCGCCCCAACCGTCCTCCCCTATTCCTTCCCCTTCTCCCACCGTCTCTCCCATTCATGATACGCCACATGAACCCAACACACAACCTATTCCTCCACCACCTCCACCTATTTCCAATCCACATCGCTCCCATTCCATGTGCACTCGGTTCCAAACCGGCTCTCTCAAGCACAAAACCTACACCGCCTCCAAATATCCTCTCCTTGATATTCATCTCACCCATCTCCACCTTGAAACCAAACCTCATACCGTGTCCAAAGCTTTGAAACATACTCAATGGGTTCATGCTATGAAAGCCAAACTTGCTGCTCTCAACAACAATGGTACATGGACTCTTGTCCCACCGCCTCTCTCTGCTAATATTGTTGGTTCCAAGTGGGTTTTTCATATCAAACGCAAAGCTGATGGTACACTTGAATGCTACAAAGCTCGCCTAGTTGCCAAGGGCTATACTCAAGAACATGGTATTGACTATTTTGAAACCTTAAATTCAGTGGTCAAACATACCTCTATACGTGTTCTTCTCACTATTGCCCTCACCCACAATTGGACGATTTGCCAACTTGATGTTCACAATGATTTTTTCCATGGTGTTCTTACTGAAAAGGTGTATATGGCTCAACCCCCGAGTTTTGTTGATGCTCGTTTTCCTCATCATGTTTGCCAGTTACATAAGGTCATCTATGGTTTATTCCATCGGCTTACTACATTCATAGGTTCGTTGGGGTTTGTTGGTTCTAAGGTGGATCCCTCGCTCTTCATGCGGCTGCAGAAAGGTTCACAAATATATATCCTGATCTATGTTAATGACATCATTATTACCGGCAACCACAATACTATGATTCAGTCTCTTATCCATTCTCTTGATCAGGAATTTGGCATCAAAGATCTCGGTCTTTTACATTACTTTCTAGGCATCAGAGCAACCTTCTCGCCCAAAGGTCCTTTTTTATGTCAAGAGAAGTATATGCTTGTTCTTATCCAAAAAGCAAATATGGTTGAGGTCAAACCGTATTCAACGCCCATGTCGACCACCATCAAGCTATCCAAAGATGCAGGCGAGCCTCCACTAGATCCCACTCCTTATCAGCAACTCGTTGGTGCTCTCCAATATCTTACACTCACAAGGCCAGATCTATCCTTTGCTGTTAACAAAGTTTGTCAATATATGTAGCGTCCTACTACTATTCACATGATTGTGGTCAAACGCATCTTGCGATATGTCAAGGCAACATTTGCTTGTGGTCTTCTTTTAAAACCAGCCAGCAATTTTCAGATTGATGCCTACACAAATGCCGACTGGGCTGGAAATATTAATGATCGAAAATCTACTGGTGGCTATGCTATTTTTCTGGGTTTCTCTCTCGTCTCATGGTCTGCGCAAACAGGCTACTGTCGCTCGCTCCGGCACAGAAGCTGAATATAGGGCTCTTGCATCCTGTTCCACTGAAGTTTTATGGCTCACATTTCTGCTCAAGGAACTACACGTCAATATGCCACATGTTCCTCACTTATGGTGCGATCTCTCTCTGCCAATCCGGTTTTTCATAATCGCAGCAAGCACATTGAGATTGACGTCCATTTTGTTTGAGATCATATTGCCAAGAATGATCTCACAGTCCATTACATTCCTAGTGTTGATCAGCTGGCTGACATTCTCACAAAACCACTGCCTTCACCTTCGTTTGGTCACCTTCGTTTCAAGCTCAACGCTCTTTCACGCGCGTTCAACTTGAGGGGGGATGATAAACCAAATCATGATATGATCAGCAGCTCCAAGAGTATCGCTGAAGGAAGTAACATTGGTGGAGATTATGTTGGAGGAAATAACACCCAGGCCAACAAAATCACATCCAACATTTTAGTTACAAGAAATTTTGATAATGATGATTCTAGAATGGCAATTGCCTCAGAAAAGGTAAAATTGCAGAATCTTGTAAATCAATCTAATCCCAAGATAGATTGATGAACGAATGAATTGAATATAAATGAAATCTGTCCACTTGTGAAAAATAACAAGAGAAAGACCTTTCGTAGACTGACAAGTCGAACCACGTTAAAATATTGTCAATTTCTTCCTTCTCTCTCAACTGCAAGGTTTTCTAGCTAGAAATAGTCATCATCCATCTGCCTGTCTTCCTCAACATCATCAATCACTGCAATATGGGGGATGGGAACACAAGGAAGCAAGTCATCAACATGCTTCTCAAGAGCTCCTTTAGGGGTTACACCCATTGATATTGGACCTATAAACTCAAAAGAACTTCACACATTAAATGAATTGTAAATGAAGCATGATGTTGACAAAACTTGAGAGAAGTATCTTCTACAAATAACATAGCATCAATGAAATTTGTTTGTCGAGTTGTTGCTAGCCATTGTTTGATATGACCTTGATACGAAGATTTTTAAAAGCTCAAATAATTGGATCAATACAATACTAACCTTCTTGTGAATACCCAAAATTTTAATAAGTCTGAAGAACCATTTTATCCTTCACCGTGAGATCTCCAAATGGCTGTACAATGACTAGATTTCAAGAACAATGAGCCATTTCTGAGCCAAACAAGCCCTTTCCATAGCAGCATTCAACACATAGACCTAGATCACTTAGGTCTGCCAAATTGAAATTACTATTTTACCCCCATCTCTCGGCATTGCACCAAAAAGTATAGATTTTCACCAAAATTTTTGAAAATTGCCTAACATTTGAGGAATTAAGTCATTTCTCAATTTTACATGAACCTAGGAGTCGCTAGAGTTAGCTCATCATACTTATTCCAGTTTGAAGCCAGCTTCCAACTCAAATATGCTTTTGAAACTTAAAACTATGATCTTTAGCTTACCAAGTCAAAAGAAGTTTACCTTAATTGAGAGAAAGTTTTATTTCACTGATTTTGAGTCACCCAACCTTAGTTTCAATCACATACTAACTTGTAGATTTTTACTTGGTATTTCTCTCTTCTATTTTTAGGGGTTTAATTTGAATTTGAGCTCAAACTGAAAGATTGAGCTGAACCCAAGCTAGGGCCATGGTCATCACGTATAAATCAAGTTTCCCTTAGTTCGGTTTGAGTTTAATTCAATTCCAAGTGCTTTCTCTCCATGTTTGGAGGAATTGGAGCTGAATTTGAGCTCAACCAGATAAAGTGAATTGAAACCAAGTAGAAATTATGTTTATCATGAGTAAATCAATACTCTCTTAGTTTGGTTGGAGTTCATTCATAGTACTTGCTACACTCTGTAAACTACTGTTGAGCTCAATTATACAACATTAAAGCAAATTTGTTCGACATTTTAGCATGTCTTTACAGGTAAGCGGCTTTTCCAAGTGCCTCAACTTCACCTATGAAAATTTCAAAAGAAATCTTTATGACCTTCCTTGATTTCCTTTATAAATGTGTTGTATACAACTTGGTGATTTTTTTTTATTTCTAGAGCAATCCATGTGGATATTTTCAGCAAGATTGTAACGAGAACCTAATTAGGAACTTGCCCACAAGTTGGTTTAATCAAATCAAGAAAATTAATCCAAAACTCCATAAACAAACAAGGGGAAAATGGTCATTCCTTTTTTTGAGCAATATTCTTTTGTATAAACATAGGACATATGTCACATATACCTTGATTTATGATTTTCTTTTATTCCAGATTCTTAATTATAGCCTATCTCTTTATTTGAACCCATTTCAGCCCACAATCACATAGAAGGGTATTTTGATCATTTGTTACTACACATGTATTTTTCATAAAACCTACCTTAGGAGCCACATGAACCTAAGTTGCTTTTTCATAAACATTTCATGGATCTGATAGGCCTAAGCACAGGCTCAGCCTATCCCAATTCTACATCAAAACCTAATTTTCTAAGACTACACCTAGGCTGAGCCTAAGCCTAGGCACCGGGCCGGGCCACTGCTAGGTACTCGGTACCCGGCCCGACTCAGGCCCGGGCCCTGAAAAACTGCTTGACGAGCTCATTTTATCTGGCTCAACCTAGCCCGGTAATTAATGGGTGGGGCTCGGACTTTCGACTGTGATCGTCAAGGGCCCGAGAAGCCCGACAATATCTTAAAAAATATTTTTTTTTCAGAAAAATTAACTTAGATTAGGACTCATGGTTTTCGACTTTACGTTTCATACTTTCTGTAATCACCCCAAAGTTTTCCAAATGATACGCTCTTTTATCGAAACCCAAAACCCAATTTTTGGACCCAAATTAGATCCAAAACCCAAGTTCAGATCCAAATCAAGCATTTCATGCCCAAAATTTGAATAAAGTTCGAAACAACAAAATTTGAGCATCGCACGTGCACATACCTTCCCTTTGTTTTAAGAACTCATTTCTCACACCAAAATGTTTTTTTTTTAACCCAAGTCGCACGCTCGAACGAGTCGACAACCGATTAAACCAAAATCGGATTTGGAGCGAGTTCAGAGTCGCTCAAAATGGAGTCGACCACCCTTTTATAAAGAAAAAACTAATTTTATATGCTTTTTAAATAAATTGAACCAATTTTTTTTTTGATTTTTTATTCATTTATACTATTTCATATCATAAAGAGTTTAAAAAAAAAAAAATTGCACGTCCCACGTTTTCTCAGTGCCAATGCTGTTGGGCCTGGGGCGCAACAGTGCCAGGCAGGGGCCTCGAACAGTGCAGCCCTCCCCTTTTTTCTTACAAAAACCACCCCTTGTTAGTTAATCTAATATGTTTCACTTGTTATAATGTCAATAACGATGGATTTGAATGATCAAATTCTCTATTTTAATTCAGTAGAAATGGGACCGACACATTTGTTTGATCCCGTATGTCTAATCCAATGAGTTAAACTTGTAGTTACATCTCTAAGGAATGATCTAAGAGATTGAAATTACAAGTTCGTATCAATACGAGAGGGATTTAATTGATTCATTTGATCACACATATTTAATTGAACATGATTAACTTGTTGTTATATTCACATTCAATGATTTAGTGGATTGAAAACAAAAGTTTGTATGAAAATGAATGACATTCAACTTATTCATATGATCCCTTATTGTTAATCTATTATGTTTAACTTGTTATAATGTCTTTAATGAATGATTTAAACTATTAAAATCACTAGTTTATGTAGATACAAATGAGACCAATGCATTCGTTTGATCCCTTGAAACTAATCCAATGAGTTGAACTTGTAGTTGCATCTCAAACGAAGGAAATGCGCATAAGGCTGAAGTTTATTTATAGTGAATGATTTAAGGGATTGAAATCAAAAGATCCTATCAATACGAGTGGGATTTAAGTGATTCTCTTGATCACACATAACTAATTGAATGTTTTTAACTTGTTGTTACATCTATATTGAATGATTTAGTGGATTGAAATCACAACTTTAAATGAAAATGAATGAGATTCAAGTGATACATTGCTCACTTATATTTAATCTAATGTGTCTCACTTGTTATTACATCTATAATTAATGATTTAAATGATTGAAATCACAAGTTTGTATGAAAATTAATGTGATTCATCTCATTCACATGATCCATTTTAGTTAATGTAATATGTTTCACTTGTTATAATGTCCATAACGAAAGGTTTAAATGATCAAAATCTCTATTTTACATCGGTAGAAATAGGACCAACATATTTGTTTGATGCCGTATGTCTAATCCAACGAGTTGAACTTGTAGTTACATCCATAACGAATAATCTAAGAGATTGAAATTACAAGTTTGTATCAGTACGAGAGGGATTTAATTGATTCATTTGATCACACATATCTAATTGACCGTGATTAACTTGTTGTTATATTCACATTCAATGATTTAGTGGATTGAAAACACAACTTTGTATGAAAAAGAATGAGATTCAACTTATTCATATGATCACTTATTGTTAATCTATTATGTTTAACTTGTTATAATGTCTATAATGATTGATTTAAACGATTAAAATCACTAGTTTATGTAGATACAAATGAGACCAACACATTCGTTTGATCCCTTGAAACCAATCCAATGAGTTGAACTTGTAGTTACATCTCTAACGAAGGAAATGCGCATAAGGCTGAAGTTTACATCTATAGTGAATGATTTAATGGATTAAAATCAAAAGTTCCTATCAATACAGGCAGGATTTAGGTGATTCTCTTGATCACACATAACAAATTGAATGATTTTAACTTGTTGTTACATCTATATTGAATGATTTAGTGGATTGAATTAACAACTTTAAATGAAAATGAATGAGATTCAAGTGATTCATTGCTCAATTATATTTAATCTAATGTGTCTCACTTGTTATTATATCTATAATGAATGATTTAAATGATTGAAATCACAAGTTTGTCTGAAAATGAATGTGATTCATCTCATTGATATGATCCCTTTTAGTTAATCTAATATGTTTCACTTGTTATAACGTCCATAACGAATGATTTAAATGATCAAATTCTCTATTTTACATCGGTAGAAATGGGACCAACACATTTGTTTGATTCCATATGTCTAATCCAGTGAGTTGAACATGTAGTTACGTCCCTAACGAATGATATAGGAAATTGAAATTACCAGTTCGTATCAATACGAGATGGATTTAATTGATTCATTTGATGACACATATTTAATTGAACGTGATTAACTTGTTATATTCACATTCAATGATTTAGTGGATTGAAAACAAAAGTTTGTATGAAAATAAATGACATTCAACTTTTTCATATGATCCCTTATTGTTAATCTATTATGTTTAACGTGTTATAATGTCTTTAATGAATTATTTAAACGATTAAAATCACTAGTTTATGTAGATACAAATGAGACCAATGCATTCGTTTGATCCCTCGAAACTAATCCAATGAGTTGAACTTGTAGTTACATCTCTAACGAAGGAAATGCGCATAAGGCTGAAGTTTACATTTATACTGAATGATTTAAGGGATTGAAATCAAAAGATCCTATCAATACGAGTGGGATTTAAGTGATTCTCTTGATCACACATAACTAATTGAATGATTTTAACTTCTTGTTACATCTATATTGAATGATTTAGTGGATTGAATTCACAACTTTAAATGAAAATGAATGAGATTAAAGTGATTCATTGCTCACTTATATTTATTCTAATGTGTCTCACTTGTTATTACATCTATAATGAATGATTTAAATGATTGAAATCACAAGTTTGTATGAAAATGAATGTGATTCATCTCATTCATATGATCCCTTTAGTTAATCTAATATGTTTCACTTGTTATAATGTCCATAACGAATGATTTAAATGATCAAATTCTCTATTTTATATCGGTAGAAATGGGGCCAACACATTTGTTTGATCCCGTATGTCCAATCCAATGAGTTGAACTTGTAGTTACGTCCCTAACGATTGATCTAGGAGATTGAAATTACAAGTTCCTATCAATATGAGAGGGATTTAATTGATTCATTTGATCACACATATTTAATTGAACGTGATTAACTTGTTGTTATATTCACATTCAATGATTTAGTGGATCGAAAACAAAAGTTTGTATGAAAATGAATGACATTCAACTTATTCATATGATCCCTTATTGTTAATCTATTATGTTTAACTTGTTATAATGTCTATAATGAATGATTTAAACGATTAAAATCACTAGTTTATGTAGATACAAATGAGACCAATGCATTCGTTTGATCTCTTGAAACTAATCCAATGAGTTGAACATGTAGTTACATCTCTAATGAAGGAAATGCGCATAAGGCTGAAGTTTGCATCTATAGTGAATGATTTAGGAGATTGAAATTACAAGTTCCTATCAATACGAGTGGGATTTAAGTGATTCTCTTGATCACACATAACTAATTGAATGTTCTTAACTTGTTGTTACATCTATATTGAATGATTTAGTGGATTGAAATGACAACTTTAAAATATAAAATGAATGAGATTCAAGTGATTCATTGCTCACTTATATTTAATCTAATGTGTCTCACTTGTTATTACATCTATAAAGAATGATTTAAATGATTGAAATCACAAGTTTGTATGAAAATAAATGTGATTCATCTCTTTCATATGACTCCTTTTAGTTAATCTAATATGTTTCACTTGTTGTCCATAATGAATGATTTAAATGATCAAATTCTCTATTTTACATCGGTAGAAATGGGACCAACACATTTGTTTGATCCCGTATGTCTAATCCAATGAGTTGAACTTGTAGTTACGTCCCTAACGAATGATCTAGGAAATTGAAATTACGTATCAATACGAGAGGGATTTAATTGATTCATTTGATCACACATATTTAATTGAACGTGATTAACTTTTTGTTATATTCAATGATTTAGTGGATTGAAAACACAAGTTTGTATGAAAAAGAATGAGATTCGCTTTTAGTTAATCGAATATGTTTCACTTGTTGTAATGTCAATAACGAATGATTTAAATGATCAAAATCTCTATTTTACATCGGTAGAAATGGGACCAACACATTTGTTTGATCCCGTATGTCTAATCGATTGAGTTGAACTTGTAGTTACATCCGTAACGAATGATCAAAGAGATTGGAATTACAAATTCGTATCAATACGAGATGGATTCAATTGATTCATTTGATCACACATATTTAATTGAACATGATTAACTTGTCGTTATATTCACATTCAGTGACTTAGTCGATTGAAAACTCAACTTTTTATTTAAATGAATGAGATTCAACTTATTCATATGATCCCTTATTGTTAATCTATTATGTTTAACTAGTTATAATGTCTATAATGAATTATTTGAACGATTAAAATCACTAGTTTATGTAGAATCAAATGAGACCAACGCATTTGTTTGATCCCTTAAAACTAATCCAATGAGTTGAACTTGTAGTTACATCTCTAACGAAGCAAATGCGCATAAGGCTGAAATTTACATCTATAGTGAATCATTCAAGGGATTAAAATCAAAAGTTCCTATCAATACGAGTGGGATTTAAGTGATTCTCTTGATCACCCATAACTAATTGAATGTTTTTAACTTGTTGTGACATCTATATTGAATGTTTTATTGGATTGAAATCACAACTTTAAATGAAAATGAAGGAGATTCAAGTGATTCATTGCTCACTTATATTTAATCTAATGTGTCTCACTTGTTATTACATCTATAATGAATGATTTAAATGATTGAAATCACAAGTTTGTATGAAAATGAATGTGATTCATCTCATTCACATGATCCCTTTTAGTTAATCTAATATGTTTCACATGTTACAATGTCCATAACGAAGGATTTAAATGATCAAAATCTCTATTTTACGTCGGTAGAAATGGGACCAACACATTTGTTTGATGTCGTATGTCTAATCCAACGAGTTGAACTTGTAGCTACATCAATAACAAATGATTTAAGAGATTGAAATTACAAGTTCGTATCAATACGAGAGGGATTTAATTGATTCATTTGATCACACATATTTAATTGAACGTAATTAACTCTTTTTTATATTCACAACCAATGATTTAGTGGATTGAAAACACAAGTTTGTATCAAAAAGAATGAGATTCAACTTATTCATATGATCCCTTTTAGTTAATCTAATATGTTTCACTTGTTATAATGTCCATAACGAATGATTTAAATGATCAAAATCTCTATTTTACATCGGTAGAAATGGGTCCAACCCATTTGTTTGATCCCGTATGTCAAATCTAATGAGCTGAACTTGAAGTTACATCCCTAGCGAATGATCTAATAGATTGAAATTACTAGTTCGTATCAATACGAGAGGGATTTAATTGATTCATTTGATTATACATATTTAATTGAACTTGATTAACTTGTTGTTATATTCACATTCAATGATTTAGTGGATTGAAAACACAACTTTGTATGAAAATGAATGAGATTCAACGTATCCATATGATCCCTTGGTGTTAATCTAATATGTTTAACTTGTTATAATGTCTATAACGAATGATTTAAACGTTTAAAATCACTAGTTTATTTAGATACAAATGAGACCAAAGCATTCGTTTGATCCCTTGGAAATAATCCAATGAGTTGAACTTGTAGTTACATCTCTAACGAAGGATTTAGGAGATTGAAATCCCAAGTTCGCATCAATACGAGAGAGATTTAATTGATTCATTTGATTTCACATATTTTATTGAATGTGGTTAACTTGTTTTTACATTCACATTGAATGATTTTGTGGATTTAAATCATAAGTTTGTATGAAAATGAATGAGATTCAACTCATTCATATGATCCATTTTAGTTAATCAAATAGGTTTCACTTGTTATAATGTTCAATCGAATGATTTAAATGATTAAAATCTCTAGTTTATAAGTATGTTTGATACCTTGTATCTAATCCAATGAGTTTAACTTCTTATTACATCTATAGTGAATGATTTAAGGGATTGAAGTCACAAGTTCCTATCAATACGAGTGAGATTTAAGTGATTCTCTTGATCACACATATATAATTGAATGTTCTTAGCTTGTTGTTACATCTATAATGAAGGATTTAGTGGACTGAAATCACATTTTAAAAGAAAATGAATGAGATACAAGTGATTCATTGCTCACTTATATTTAATCTAATGTGTCTCACTTGTTATTACATCTAGAAAGAGTGATTTAAATGATTGAAATCACAAGTTTGCATGAAAATGAATGTGATTCATCTCGTTCATATGAACCCTTTTAGTTAGTCTAATATGTTTCACTTATTATAATGTCCATAAAGAATGATTTAAATTATTAAAATCACAAGTTTACAAGAGTAGAAATGTGACCAACACATTTTTTTGATCCCGTATATCTAATTCGATGAGTTGAACTTGTAGTTACATTCCAAACGAATGATCTAAGAGATTGCTTTCCCAAGTTCGTATCAATACGAGAGGGATTTAATTGATTCATTTCATCACACATATTTAATTGAACGTGGTTAGCTTCTTGTTATATTCACATTCAATGATTTAGTAGATTGAAATCACAAGTTTGTATGAAAATTAATGAGATTCAACTTATCCATATGATCCCTTGTTGTTAATCTAATATGTTTAACTTGTTATAATGTCTATAATGAATGATTTAAATGATTAAAATCACTAGTTTATGTAGATACAAATGAGACAAAGCATTCATTTGATCCCTTGAAACTAATCCA
Source organism: Nymphaea thermarum (assembly GCA_011799765.1). Lineage (NCBI taxonomy): Eukaryota > Viridiplantae > Streptophyta > Magnoliopsida > Nymphaeales > Nymphaeaceae > Nymphaea > Nymphaea thermarum. The sequence continues at coordinate 13,387 of JAANDH010001644.1, read as the reverse complement.
ATGAGTTTAACTTCTTATTACATCTATAGTGAATGATTTAAGAGATTGAAATCACAAGTTCCTATCAATACGAGTGGGATTTAAGTGATTCTCTTGATTACACATAACTAATTGAATGTTCTTAACTTGTTGTTACATCTATATTGAATGATTTAGTGGATTGAATTCACAACTTTAAAATATAAAATGAATGAGATTCAAGTGATTCATTGCTCACTTATATTTAATCTAATGTGTCTCACTTGTTATTACATCTATAATGAATGATTTAAATGATTGAAATAACAAGTTTGTATGAAAATAAATGTGATTCATCTCATTCATATGACCCCTTTTAGTTAATCTAATATGTTTCACTTGTTATAATGTCCCTAACGAATGATTTAAATGATCAAAATCTCTATTTTACATGGGTAGAAATGGGACCAACACATTTGTTTGATCTCGTATGTCTAATCCAATGAGTTGAACTTGTAATTACGTCCCTAACGAATGATCTAAGAGACTGAAATTACAAGTTCGTATCAATACGAGAGGGATTTAATTGATACATTTGATCACACATGTTTAATTGAATGTGGTTAACTTGTTGTTATATTCACATTCATTCATTTAGTGGATTGAAAACACAAGTTTGTATGAAAATGAATGAGATTCAACTTATACATATGATCTCTTATTGTTCATCGGTTATGTTTAACTTGTTATAATGTCTATGATAAATGATTTAAATGATTAAAATCACTAGTTTATGTAGATATAAATGAGACCAAAGCATTCGTTTCATCCCTTGAAACTAATCCAATGAGTTCAACTTGTAGTTACATCTCTAACGAAGGATCTAGGAGATTGAAATCCCAAGTTCGTATCAATATGAGAGAGATTTAATTGATTCATTTGATCACAAATATTTTATTGAATCTGGTTAACTTGTCGCTACATTCACATTGAATGATTTTGTGGATTTAAGTCAAAAGTTTGTATGAAAATGAATCAGATTCAACTCATTCATATGATCTCTTTTAGTTAATCAAATAGGTTTCACTTGTTATAATGTCCATAACGAAAGATTTAAATGATCAAAATCTTTAGTTTATATGGATACAAATGAGTCCAATGCATTTGTTTGATTCCTTGAATCTAATCCAATGAGTTTAACTTCTTATTACATCTATAGTGAATGATTTATGGGATTGAATTGATCACACATATCTAGTTGAATGTACATCTATATTGAAGGATTTAGAGGATTGAAATCACAAGTTTAAAAGAAAATGAATGAGATTCAAGTAATTCATTGCTCACTTATATTTAATCTAATGTGTTTCACTTGTTATTACATGTATAATGAATGATTTAAATGATTGAAATCACAAGTTTGCATGAAAATGAATGTGATTCATCTCATTCATACGAACCCTTTTAGTTAATCTAATATGTTTCACTTCTTATAATGTCCATAAATAATTATTTAAATGATTAAAATCACTGGTTTACAAGGGTAGAAATGAGACCAACAAATTTGTTTGATCCCTTATATCTAATCCAATGAGTTGAACTTGTAGTTACATTCCTAACAAATGATCTAAGATATTGAAATCCCATGTTCGTATCAATACGAGACGGATTTAATTGATTCATTTGATTACACATATTTAATTGTACGTGGTTAGCTTGTTGTTATATTCACATTCAATGATTTAGTGTATTGAAATTACAAGTTTGTTTGAAAATGAATGAGATTCAACTTATCCATTTGATCTCTTGTTGTTAATCTAATATGTACAAATGAGACCAAAGCATTCGTTTGATCCCTTGAAACTAATCCAATGAGTTTAACTTCTTATTACATTTATAGTGAATGATTTAAGGGATTGAAATCACGAGTTCCTATCAATACGTGTGGGATTTATGTGATTCTCTTGATCACACATAACTAATTGAATGTTCTTAACTTGTTGTTACATCTATATTGAATGATT
>JAANDH010001643.1:0-38109 GCA_011799765.1 Nymphaea thermarum | reverse complement strand
GGCGGCCTCTCTTAGCTCCCTCTTTATATTTTCACTAGTGTGTAATTGTTGATTAAGTGAAATAGAAGCTTTCTCTCTCCTAGGGTTGCGGTTGTGCACCTAGGTAGAGCTTCCCGTGGTTTTTTCCTCGTTTGAGGTTTTTCCACGTATATCGTGTGTTCGTCTTCTCTTCTCCCTCTTCGTGGTTTGAGTTTCTACAGTTTCATTTGTGGTTCCTCTTTTCTCGTAATTCTTAACATGGAATTATTGGCCACAACGACACTTCTTGATAGTTGTAGATAGAACCTGTTGTGCGTCTTCGGTCTAATAACCAGTTGCGTGCTGCAATTTTGTCTCGTGAGAACAGGGTCATGTTTGAAATCGTCGCTTTTGTGTCCTTTTGTATATTGCAGATCGTTGCAACTGAATTTCTTGGTGTTCTGGTTAATTATGTTGCTGATATATTTTGTATGTTAATTACTTCCATACTTTGTTTAGTAGTATGATAGTATCTATAAATTTTGGATCATGATTTATGAATATGTTGTTTTGTTTGTAATTTTTTGATATATATATGTGTGTGAATATGTTGTTCTGTTTGTAATTTTTTATGTGTGTGTACAGCCGCCCCCCCGCACCCAAGTTTTTTGAAAATGGTCTGTACCCACACCCGTGCCCGTACCCATGTGACATAGTTTGACACCTAGCACTGCAACCTCAAAACTAGTTTTGCCAGTCTAATCTACCTTATTCTCAGACATGAAAAGTGGCAGTCATACACCAAGAGTATAGGTGCGAGATCTATATTCCTCACAACAGTAGCCCGACAACTCTGACAAAGGAAATAATTGGGAAAGTTTCCAAGAAGTATAGGTTTACAAGAGAGCAAAGAGCTCTTATTTATGGGCAAAAACTTGCTGTTGGATTCCTAACAGCTAGAAAACTAGCCATTGGAGATACCAACAGCTCCTTCATTTGAAAAAAAACACAGAAAATAAAGAAACAAAAATGCAAAGAATATAAAAAAAGGAAAAATAAAGATACTAAAAAACCTAACTAGAAAAGCTATCTAGAAGCGTGATCCTAGACTAAAAATCCTAAATGACGCAGCCATAAATCAGAGTTAAAATAAATAATTATAGTGACATTTTGAAAATGTAATTGTATTGTTGCACAAAGAATAAAATTTTCTTATCATATCCTGAAACATTTAGTTATGATTGCCTTTTTTTTGTATATGGATAATGGTTTGTGGTCTTTCTTAAGATCGTACATGTATTTTATGTATGTTCAGGTAATACAGTTGCTCTGCTGCATGCATTCTTTAGCAACCTTCCACAAGAGTGGCTTGAAGGCACACAAACAGTCATTAAGCAACTCAGACCTGTCAATTCTGTTGCTTTGCTACGGATAGCATTCCGTATAATGGGTCCATTGCTTCCACGCCTTGCTTCTACACGCTCACTTTTCTTGAAGGTAGGTCTCTTGGTGAAATCTTAGTGATCATCGTTAGCTGTCTTTTGAAGCTTGCATAACCGGTAACCTTGTTGATGCTACAACCTACAATATACTTTCTGCTATGAAAATTCCTGATCAATTGAAACTGTGCCTCTACCTTGTTTGTGTCTACATGATCAGAGGGAAGGGCATCTAAAATTTTTCCTTTCCTGGTTTAACCTGATGTCATGAAAATAGGTGGCATAGCTCCTGTGGTAACCACAAATTTATCCCTTAGACTGAAAGCTTTGAGAATTCTCTCTTTCTAGCAAGCTTGATTGAGTTGGTCATTTGCTATGGACTCCCTGAGTTGGAAAATTGAGGCTTCAAGATCTATTGTAATTGATCCTGCATTGCATTGAATCAGCAGTCAAATTTCCTTCTTTTGTTTGGGTTGATGTTTTCTGGAATGATGAGTCGCACACCAACTAGTACGTTTCATTATGGATTGTAGGAAATTGTAAGATCATCTCAACTAAGATGTGGCAGTATCATTGCGCTTTACTGGGAGATGAATATGAGTAAAAGATTTACCTTGAGCAGACTCGAGTTACCCATTTTCAGCATTCTTGCAAAACATGCAAAAGAAATCTGTAGAAATACTTAAAACTTAATAACAAATGAAAGGGCACCCACGGTAGCGGAGACTCCAGAAGGCAACCAGCGGCGGAAGAATCACCTCTGCTGCCACGTACGCCAGCTGGGCAAAAGGTTGGATCTAGAGGTACCCATTTTGGGTACGGGTACGGCGACACGGGTACGTGGACCTTACTGAAGTACCCATGTGACTTAGGTAAAGAGGAGAAAGGTCGGGAAATGGGTACTTGAGATGCTTCATCCATTGAGTGCTAGGTAGTGGACGCATCGGGAGAACCCTCAGCTGGCAGAGGGTGAGCCGTCCGTGGCTGGAGATGGGCAAAAGGTTCTCAGGTCCCCTGCCCAGCTGGCGTACGTGGCAGCAGAGGACGATTTTTCCACCTTTTCATTTTATTCTTAAGAGTTATTGTTCATTAACATACAATGTTATTATTTATATCACTTGTTTATTAAAATGTTGCTTTCATTTTGATTTTTTTGTGTTATTATTCACATAACATAAATATATCCTGCCATACCCCCATACCCATATTTTTTAAAGTTGTCATGTCTGTACCCGTATCTCCATACCCGTACCCATGTAACTTAGCTCTTTATTTTTTTTGTTGCTGCTCTGAGGCTTGTTTTCTTCTTTTTGGAATGGGAACTGGCAGTTCCTCGTTGGTTTCGCATCCAAGAGTGGTTATGCTAGGAAGAGAACAACGTCTGTCAACTAATTCATTTCAGAACGAAGGAAGAATGAAGTCAAGAATATGAAATGATATGTAAATGGTGAAAGAAAGATCACCATCAACTCACTGACTCAGAGCCACGACAGTGACCTACACAAGAAATAAAACAAATTAGGAGTGTTACCCCCTTCTTTCCAAATGGTAAAACAAAAAGATAGAGGAAAAGAGTAAAAGAAAAGAGTTCATAAAACATTCAACAAAACTTTGACAATGCATGGGAAACAAACAGCATCTGCAACTAATTTGTTTCACAATGTAAGAAAAAGCAAACCTAGGAAGAAGAATCAAGTTGTAAAACAGCGAAGGAAGATCACCATCAACTCGTGCCACACTTTTACTCTCACAAGTAATAAAACAGCTTGAGGGAGGAAATTGGATTCATCTGCCTCCCGGTTTACTGAACAGAGGAAGACGATTCAGAATACATGAATGGGGTTTCAAAACGAATGAAAAAAAGGTTAAACCAATAAAAATCAATTTGTAAAACAGTAAAAGAAAGGTCACCAACTCCGTAACACCCGCTGATTCTCACAAATAACGAAATAAATTGGGAGGTTGGAATTTGAAGTTGGTTTTATCTGTGGCCTTTCTGTTAAACAGAGGGAGATGCCTCTGAATGAATGGAAAACGAACAGAGAAGAAAAAGAATCAGGAAAATCATTCAACCCCACAACGACTCTCACAAGTAATGAAACCAATTGGGAGCAGAAGTCGGATTCATCTGCCGACAGATAAGGTCAGGCATCGGATTGAGGGTTTCAGTAGGGAAATGTCCGGCATATAAGAGAGGAGAGGAGAAGGGAGGAGACAGTGGGCATGTAAACATGGGGATAAAATGGGGGTTTTCCTTCGGCCACCCACCCACTATTTTGTGAGAAAATCTGGGCTGCATGATTGAGTGTGATCAAACAGCCCACGGCAGTGGAGCTTATCAGTTTAAATTGTCTGTTGGGTTAAATCAAGACCTGCTATATATATATATATATATATATATATATATATATATATATATATATATTAGCTATGCACAACACCAGCCGTAAGGTGTGGCATAAGCGTCAAAGTGTATAGCAAACACTTTTATTCAAAAAATTAATAAGTGGAAAATATTAACAAATATTTAATCAATATGTGGCAATATAAGTAACAGCATATAAGCACAACGAAACTAAGACTGTTAAGCATAATAATAATTAATCAATAGTGAAATACACTTATCCAAATTAGTGATGCCACAGACATTATTACTTCAATGTACTTTGGTCAAAGGGAAAACATCCAATGGATGTTATCCATACAAGAAGTTGCAATTTGTGTAACAACAAATGGAATTCTGATTATTGGTTAGGTCATAGGTGACATTTGGTGCAACAACAATGTCACATCATCTGTGTGACAACTTTTCTTTTCGGATGACTGAGAATAGTGATGATTGTGTGGTTAATTACACAGAAAAAACTGTAGATTGTCTTATATTTGAGAAACCATAAATTGAAAAGCAACATATAGTGGAGAATCAGCAACACATCAGAAAAAGAAGAAAGGAATGATATGATGAAAAGAACAAGAAAAAAGAAAAGAAGACCATGATGAAGGAAGAAGGTAAAAAGTAAAAACAACAAAAAGAAGAAAAGAGGAAAAAAGGAAGAAAGGATAGAGGAAGAAAAACAGGAAGGGAAAGATAAAGGAGAAGACAAGTAAGTGAGAAATCTGCTACTTATATCTTAGTATTGCCTGAGTTTCTCGACTTCCATGGGTTGAAGAAGAAAGTGGTCGCAGCCCAGACCCCAGGTGTGAAGGTCCAATAAAGAATGGGTGTTGCAGCCGTAACTCATTGTGGCTGCTGCTTTTCGGTGTTTACTAAAAAAAAGCCTTAAGTTTTGTGAAGAAGGAGTTTTGACCCTTATTTCACCAAGGAGAAAAAGACGTGCCTCAATAGTGAGGTGCTCCACATGGTGCACAGAGGCACTAGGCTGTTAAGGTTCTCCAAAATATGTTCATAACATAAAAGAGTTGGAAAGGAAGAGAAAGAGAGTAAAAAAACGTACAAATCTCAATCAGTAGAGATGGTGAGAATCTTGTTACTTTTTTGTCTCGTCTGGAATATATTTCCATTTCTTACTTATTATGATCCAATCCACTTGATTGAGAAAAATACAGAAATACCCTTATAGAGAATGAGGATTTATGTGACTATTTGAAAACTGAAAATTGAGAATATGTCTTCGCCATCTTATCCTGCACTTTTTAGCTGTCCACTCAACACAAATCCTTATTAACACTTCTTGAGAAAGCAACTGGCACCTGATCACGTTTCATCCAAGTTTTATACTTAGGATTTGGAACTAGTTGTGTGGTAGCTGCCTACTTCTCATCCTTAACTTCTTGCATGGCATGTCGTGAAGAAGTTGAAGTAGATCCATCCAGGTATCCTGAGAGGCCTTCCCTCTTAATGAATGGAAGAATTTGTCATTTGCAGGTATATCCTATCATGTATCTCATAATTCCCTATTTATATATAAATATACTTAGTGATTGATGGATATATGATTTGTAATATGTATACATATACGTGTATATCTTGTACATAAGTTTCTTGAATGTACTTTTTATTTATTTTATTTTTCTGTTGTACTTTTCTGTATCTCTTTTCTGTTTTTCTGGTCTTCTAGCTGAATTAGCTCTTTGATCAGTCCCAATGGTTAGCTATCTAGCCGTTGGGACCATCCAACAGCTATCTCTTCCCTTCATCTCTCTTCTTTCTTGTGTATAAATATGGGATTGTCTTCCTTTGTAAAGTATGGCATGAGTGCTATGTTTTTACTTCTTATTTTAACTAATATATTCGTTTTCTTTAAAACTGAATGTTTCCTGTGGTCTTGTTGACTGTCAAGTCTGAGATTTCTGTTTGAAATCTGGAAATTTGAATTTCCATGCTTTGTCCATGCTCTGATTTTCATGATATCATTGCTAGGATTGGTCTTTGATCTGTTGGCCCAGATTGCTTCCAAGTTCCAGCGCACGTGGCACCCGTCAGCTCGACGGCGCACACGGCACCCGGCTTACTCCGCTTGCCCAACACCAGTGAGATGGGCCAGGAACAACGTACTTCACTGACCAGCGCCACTCCCCTGTTTCAACCTCCAATCAGCGCCAGCGTCGCTTTTGGGTCATTCGGATCGCCCATGCCTACCAACAGAGTACTGCGCGCTGCGTTGCTGAAGTCCACCCCCGTCGGCATGAACAGCGGGACCATTCCCGGGCACAGCAACAATCGACCCGACGGCCATGTGGCGCCTACAAGGGTACCGATTCGACGCAATTCAAGCCTGCCAAGATAGATTTCCTCGCTTCAGTGGAGAAGATCTACAAAGTTGGATATTTAAAGCTGAACAATTCTTTGAGTACCACGGGACTTGGAGACGATGAAGGTGGCTCACGCTGCCATGAACTTTGACGGGGCAGTAATTCGTTGGTATCGATGGCTGGTAGCACAACATGGACAGCCAGATTGGACGACCTTGGTCACAGCCATGGCGGCGCGTTTCGGACCTTCGGCTTATGTTGACTACAACATAGAGCTCTCCAAAATACAACAGAAATGGTCAGTTGTTGAATACCAGGAGCGTTTCGAAGAACTTAGTAACATGACTCGAGGCTGGCCCATGGACGCCTTGATCTGTGCCTTTGTTGGAGGACTCAAGGAGGAGATCCGTCTTGAGGAACAGAGCATGTGACCCATCAACTTGCATGATTGTTTTGCGATAGCTCGCATGGTGGAAAAGAAGCGGCGTCGATATCAGGTCTTGGGGCGGGGCCGACCGTGCTGCACCCTTATGGTGCTGCCGCCACCAGCCAGGACTAACACGGGCAAACCAGTGAGCCGCCTTATTATTCGCCGCCTTACTCACGGAACAGATACGTGAAAAACGACGTCAAAATATTTGTTTCCATTGTGACCAACCATGGACGTCGGGCCACGCCTATAGGCGACTTCGCATGTACTTAGTTGAGGAAGAAGGTGACGACGTCTCGGAGGAGACACTCGGTGAGCAGGGGCAAGGTGATGAGGAGCTCGCTCATTCGCTCGAAATATCCCTCTATGCCCTATGGGAACACGAAGTACCACAGTTGATGCGCGTTGAGGGCTGGCTCCGAGGTTGAAAGGTCAGTGTACTAGTGGATACAGGGTCCACGCATAACTTCATTTGTGAGAAATCTGCTAGAGCTCTGGGGTGTACAGTCGACCACCAACCGGCGTTTGATGTGGTCGTGGGAAATGGGAGTACGCTAAAATGTAAAGGGCGGTCCGTCGACGAGAAATTGGAGATCCAGGGTCATGGGTTTTCGGTGCAGTTGTATACACTAGCCATGGTCGGGGCATACCTAGTCTTGGGCATCCACTGGTTGAAGGGGCTGGGCGAGGTCGTATGGGACTTCGTTAACATGAAAATGCACTTTACATAGTCGGATGGGAGGCGCCTAACCGTGTCGGCTACTCCAAGACAACTAGTCCAGGAGACCGCCACATCCAAGATGCTACATGGGCCCTGTGTTGTTCATGACCAGTGCCATGACAGAAGAGAAGTGAGCCCCCACCCTCATGGGCGCACGACTAGCTGCCTTGCTAAAGGAATTTTCAGACGTTTTCGATGTTCCGAATGGGTTACCTTCTCCACGCTCCTATGACCAGCACATAGAGCTTCAATCAGGGGCAGAAGCCGTGAAGAGGAGACCATAAAGGTATAACCCGACCCAACGTGATACCCTATCTCGACTGGTGCATGAAATGCTAGAGCAGGGAATTATTCAGCCCAGTAGCAGCCCTTTTGCATCTCCTGCCCTCCTTGTTCGCAAGAAGCATGGCAACTGGCGGTTTTGTGTGGATTACCGCGCCTTGAATGCCATCACTATGAAGGATCGCTACCCCATCCCTATCGTGGACGATCTCCTAGATACACTCAAGGGTGCAGCCTTGTTTCGCGCAGGATATCGTCAAATACGGATTCCACAGCAGGACGTTCCTAAGGCAGCCTTTTTTACGCCGTGTTGAATAAAATTTATAATAGGTGGTCTTTTGAATATTTAAAAGTGTTGGACTGATTTTGTAATTTCTTCCTTTTACCCTAATTCTCATTTAACGGATTTTCACAAATTCTCTAAAGTGGTGTTAGAATGTGGCTTTACGAGGTCTCAGTTGGACCATTCGTTGTTCATCAAGAAGGGATCTAGAGGTACAATTGTGCTAGTGGTGTATGTTGATGATATTGTTTTGACAGGTGAATGTGAGCAGGAGGTAGCTCTAACAAAGCAGTTTTTGCAAAAACACTTTGTTACCAAAGATCTTGGTCAGCTACGATATTTTCTTGGCATCGAAGTTGCTCGTAGCAAGGAAGGAGTTGTGTTGTCGCAAAGGAAGTATGTTCTTGATCTTTTACAAGACACAGGGATGCTAGGAGCTAAACCAGCAACTCTTCCTATGAATCCACCGGTACATCTATATGAGGATGACTCTAAAGAGGTAGCTTCACAAGCCTACAAGTCGTTGATTGGTAAGCTTCTTTATGTGACAGTGACTCGACCAGATATTAGCTTTGCCGTGGGAAAATTAAGCCAATTTATGGAAAAACCAAAACAATCACATTGGGATGCAGCTATGTTGATCGTCAAATATTTGAAGTCCTCCCCTGGCAAAGGCCTTTTCTTCAAAAAAGGTACATCTCTTGATGTTGAAGCTTACAGTGATGCAGATTATGCAGGCTCAATTGATGACAGGAAGTCTACCACAGGGTTTTGTGTATTTGTGGGAGGAAATCTCATTTCCTGGAGGAGTAAGAAACAAAGTGTTGTTTCTAGGTCTAGTGCGGAGTCAGAATATCGTGCAATGGCTCAAACTGCTGCCGAAATGACTTGGTCTAGATCCCTACTTGAGAGTCTTGGTATTACAACTTCTTTGCCTATGAAAATGTTTTGTGATAACAGAGCTGCCACCTACATTGCCAATAATCCTGTATTTCATGAGAGGACAAAGCACATTGAAATAGATTGCCATTATATTCGTGATATGGTTCAAGGGGGAATCATCTCCACTATACATGTAGCCTCAGAGGATCAAACAGCTGATATCTTTACTAAAGCATTGCCTATTGCAGAGTTCTCTAGATGTTGTGACAAGCTGAGCATGATTAACATCTACGCTCCAGCTTGAGGGGGAGTGTTGAATAACGTTTATAATAGGTGGTCTTTTGAATATTTAAAAGTTGTATTAACAACTTTTATTAATAGTTGTTTCAGTCTTGGACTGATTTTGTAATTTCTTTCTTTTACCCTAATTCTCATTTAACGTGAGAAGGGTGCAGCCTAATGAAACAGTTCGTGCAGTTTTATCTCTCTCTCTCTCTCTCGATTTCTTCTCGTCTCTCTTGCAACACATAAGATGGTGGATCAGCCAAATGAAGGATTGCTGGTTGAGGAGTCGTGGATGTTGATGCAGAAGTCTTGGTCGGTGGTGGGCAGCAATCTGCTGTGTGGGAAGAAGTGATGCGCATCTACACGTGAGTAAGATTTTTTCTTTGTAGTCGTGGTGTGGCTGTCATCCGGTGGACAGCAATCTGCTGTGTTTTTTGGTAGTCGTTGTGTGACTGTTATCTTGTGGTGGACAGCAATCTCTGCCGTGTTTTTTGTTGTCATGGTGTGGTTGTTATTTTGTGGTCATCTATATATTATTTGGAAACATTGTTGTTCATCTACGGATTTTTTTTTGCTGTGTGGCGCTAGTCCTTGGTTCTTTTTTTATCAGCATTATTCTGCTCTATATATTCTCTTTCGGTTGAACTCTTGTGGACAGACTTACAATGGCTGAAAATTTCAAATTCCTCTCATCAGCTTAAAATTGGAGGCAATCCATTCTCATTTGGTTCTACAGTTAAGTTGGATGGTCTTAATTATGAAATCTGGTCGAGGTCATTCATGATGTCAGTCACTGGACATTCTGGAAAGTATGCTTCGTGGGAAGAGGATAACAACATGGTTATGTCTTGGATCATGAACCTTGTTGGGCCTTACTTAGCCGGACTGAACGATGAATTCGAAAATGTAAGGAGTCAAATTCTTAATTCTGAAGAAGCATTCAGTATTGAAGATGTCTACTCCCGTGTGGAAGCTGAAGAACAAAGGTGTCTAGTCATAAGTGGAAGAAAGGGGGAACACATGTCACATAATGAACGGTCACCTTTGGTTAGCCGTGCCTCTATGGGAATTGTTCGACCTCCTCGAAAATGCACTCACTGCAAGAAACTAGGTCACACCATGGAGTTCTGTTGGGACCTGCATCCTGAAAAGAAGAATAGTAAAGGGAGGTTTTCTTGTGGGAAGAAGCCTATTTCTGATGCATCGAACCCTAGTGGAGGCAAAACTTCTATCTCTGTGGAATAGATTCTTGAGCTTCACGCATATTTGAGTCAGATTGATGTTGGTCAGGCCGAAGCGTCAGATGATGTGATGGTCAATCATGCACTGGCCATTTCGGGTGAGAAAGGTAATTCTTACATGGGAGAGTGAATTGTTGACAGTGGTGCCACTCATCACATGACTGGCAACCCTAAGCTCTTTCACAAATATAAGCTATCTTTGGGAAAGGAACGTGTCTCTCTTGCCGACAATTCCTTTACCTCTGTGCCCGGAAAAGGGAGTCTTTCCTTGTTAAACAAATTTTTAGTGCATGGGGCCTTACATGTTCCCTTGAATCTTTTATCTGTTAGTAAGATCACAAAGGAGTTGAATTGTGAACTTATATTCTCTGCAAATCGTTGTGTTTTGCTGCTTGCAGGACTCGGTGACAAGGAAGAAGATTGACATTGGTTTGGTGTCTGAAGGCCTATATCGACTTCCTATCCGCGCGGCCACTGTCATGGGAGAGTGGATTGTTGAGGAAGATAGACAGAGAGGAATTGAAAATGAGGACCTTTCCATTGCCCTGAGGAAGGGTGTCAGGTCATGTACTCAACACCCTATTGGTAACTGTGTGTCTTATTCTAGATTGAGCACTGATTACAAATGTTTTGTATCCTCTTTGTCTTTGGTTGTGATTCCCATGAATGTTACAGAGGCTCAGAATGATCCCAAGTGGACTCATGCTATGCAAGAAGAGATGGAGGCCTTGGGCAGAAACCAGATATGGAAGTGGTAGAGATCCCTGAAGCGGCTCATCTGGTTGGGTCCAAGTGGGTCTACACCATTAAGTACATACCAGATGGGAACGTTGAGAGGTACAAAGCTCGTCTGGTGGCCAAGGGGTTCAGTCGGAAATATGGGATCGACTACTTAGAGACGTTTGCTCCTATTGCGAAGATGAAGACTGTTAGAGTTATTATTTCTTTAGCAGTGTTGAAGGGTTGGAAGATGTGCCAACTTGACGTTAAAAACGTCTTTCTCAACGGGGATCTTGAAGAAGAAGTGTATATGTGTATGCCCCCAGGTTTTGAGAGACCTGGAAAATGTTGTAAACTAAAAAAGGCTTTGTATGGGCTTAAACAATCTCCCCGAGCATGGTTTGAACGTCTTAGACTTGTAATGAGAAAACATGGCTACAAACAAGGAAATGGAGATCATACCCTGTTTGTAAAGAGGATGGAGGGTAAGGTTACTCTTTTGTTAGTTTATGTTGATAATATGATCGTTACAGTGATGATGAAGAGGAGATAGCAAGATTAAAGGGTTTCCTGCTATGTCATATAGGTACGGGTACGGGTGCGGGTACGGGTACCGGTATTGGTACGAGTACGGACCATTTTCAAAAAACGTGGGTACGGGGGTACGGCCGTACACACGGACATATATATATATATATATATATATATATATATATATATATCAAAAAATTTTAAACAATAACAAAATGCTAAGGGTGTTCCTTTAAATACATTTTTCTTGAATTTTTCTGATTTTTACTCGTTTTTTCTTATTTTTTCTGATTTTTTGGATTTTTTTTAGATTTTTTCTGAATTTTTTTGATTTTTTATAATTTTCCGCCATACCCAACCCCGTACTCGTACCGGTAGGGTACGGGGCCCTCCTAGCCGTACCCATGTTACTTAGGTTTCCTGGCTGTCGAATTTGATCTCAAGGATATTGGTAAATTGAGGTACTTTCTTGGTATTGAGATTGCTAGGTCCAGTACCGGCCTTGTGTTAAATCAACGGAAATACACACTAAATCTATTGGAGGAGACCGGTAAGCTTTAAATCAACGGAAATACACACTAGATCTATTGGAGGAGACCGGTAAGCTGGGTTGTAGACCAGCTTCTACTCCTCTTGATGCTGGGCACAAGTTGAGCCTTAGAGATGGGGAGTTGCTCTGTGAAGAAGCCAAAGGAAGATATCACTTTTGCTGTAAATGTACTGATTCATCATGCATGCCCATACTGATGCACACTTGAAGGTTGTGGACAGAATATTGTGTTATTTGAAGAGGAATCCTAGCAAAGGGCTCTTATATGTGAAACAAGAGCCTGTTGAGATCGAAGGGTATTCTGATGCTGACTGGGCAGGTTGTGTTGATACTAGAAGGTCTACCTGAGGGTACTGTGTCTACTTGGGAGGAAACCTTGTTATCTGGAGAAGCAAGAGGCAAGATGTGTGTTCTCGATCTAGTGCAGAGGCTGAGTATAGAGCTATTGCTATGGAAGTGTCAGAGACTCAGAGTTACTATGGCTAAAAATATTGTTAGCTGATATCGAGATAGAGATTGGAGGACCTATGAAGATGTACTGTGACAGCAAGTCTACAATCAACCTAGCCAGTAACCCTGTACTACATAACAGAACAAAGCAAAGCATGTTGAGATTGATCGCCACTTTATCCGTGAGAGGATTGATGCTAAAGAGTTAATCTTACCTTACATGAAGTTTGAAGACCAAACCGCTGATGTCCTGACTAAAGTTCTATCTTCAACTTCTTTTGATAGGAATGTATCCAAGTTGGGCATGTTTGATATGTATGCCCAACTTGAGGATGAGTGTTGAAGCATGTAAAGATGGGTCTTGGGACTGGGTTTGGATCTAGACCCGATCCAGTTTATAGCCCTTGTTGGACTTTACTTAAAGACTTTTTACCCTAATTTCTGGAGAAAATGAAATCTTAAGAGAGAGAGGTCTGGCGGCTAGTGGGCACCAGTCCTCCTCACCCGTGGTTTTTTCCCTCTTGTTGAGGGTTTTCCATGTTACATCTGTGTTCGATCTTGGTTTATAGTGTTTCTACTTGTTCAACAAAAATCAATGATAAAAAAACTGACGCCTGAAAATATGAAGTTGTAGATCAAAGATAACACAGGAATTTGACTGTTCGGAACTGCTTGAAGACAAACTATTCAAAAGAAGTATGAGAAAGGAAGCACTATAAAGGAGAAATATGTAGAGAAGGGAGAGGAGATACTTTTTGACTGGAAAAATCAAATTTTTAGGTGTCTGGGCATGTCTTTCATAAAAAATCTGTATCCTGGCTTGATATGGTGAAGGTTTTTTTTTAATATCAAATCTTAGAAGAACTGCCTCAGTTATAATCCAACAGAAAATAAAGTAGTAGATAGAAGAGTGCAAAAAAGAGGGCTACTAGTAGCAGTCACATCCTCCCCTACCTTCATATATAGGGTAAAATATTTAAAATATTTCTATGGACTAAGAAAATCTTTAAATTGCAAAATAATTGCAGCATAACACAGGGTGGTGAATGGATTGTTGATCCAGCCAGCTTATGAGTCCATCACCATACAGGAGCCATGGTTCATGAGAGTCTATTGAAGAGCTTGGTTTTTGAGTCTTGGCTGAACAGCTATGTGACACGGGCACGTGGGATTGCTCCACGTACCCGCTCTGGTACGCTTGTACGCGGAACCGAGTACTGTGATTGTGTTGGTATGGGTTGGATCAGGTCTGGATCAGACCCGATCCAAGCGATAAAAAGGTCGAGCTCTTGAGCTTGACCCCGTCCGGCGTTATTCCGCAGTAGAGTGATGACTGGTGGTGATGATGACGTCCGGCAACCGACGGCCACGTCAGGCGGTGCACAGCTGCATTTGGCGGCAGCTAGGTAAGTGTTTTTTTTTTATTCCTTTCACTATTACAACTTAGGGTTCCATTTTTTTTATTTGGGGGTTTTCATTTTCTTTATTTGAGGATGTTTTTGTTTGAAGATTGAACCGTAAGTCTATAGATTTATATATGTTTTGATGTTTTGTTTGATTTCATGTGTTTATCTGTTGCTGCCACTTTTGTTTGGTTGAATTTTATTTCTATCGGCTGTGTCGGCTGCCAGTTTTGTTTGGTTGCTGCCACTTTTGATTAAAAGTTTGATGAATCTATCAGCTGTTTCTTCCAATTCTCTTCATCAACAAAAAAAAAATGATGCTGCCGATCAGCCAAGCTTATGCACAAGCCTAAATGAAGAGTGATCGCCTGATTGTGATCGGTTTTCTCACTTTTCTGTAATAGCTGATTGCTTATTGATTTATTCTTTGAATTTTCTGTTCATTATATATTTTTTGTTTTGCTTCTTTTTACTATTTTGTTTGTAGACTTTTTATGGGATTACACACTTACGAACTATTAATGTCTTTTTTTCATTTTATCATTCTTGAGGATTTAAAAATTTGCCGTACCTGCGTACCCACAATTTTCAAAATCGCCGTACCTGAAATCCGTACCGTACCCGCAACCATGTGACATAGCTGAACAGACACATATATACATAAATGATATATGGAAGGGAGAAAGAGGCTAACTGGTTGATCGTAGACTTGGTAACTTATTTTCAACTAGCTAACACTTTTTGTCTCTGACTCTCTTATATATGCATGTTACTGTTATTTGGACCAAGTCAGCATGTTGTTGCACCAGCAATTTTGACATAGTGACAGCAGGATTTTGCACATGCTAGTGCTTATTCAAATGTTGGTCTTGACACAAAATTTCTACTTTCAAGTGACGGAACTTTCATTTTTCAATGAATACAGCACCCAACTAATAATGGAATCCATTCTTCAAACTTACAATGTGTCGTGTTTATATTTATTTATGCTGCCACTTGTGGACTCACTTATTTTCCTTGTCCTTGTTTTTGATGATTTCACAGACATTGGCGCTGTTATTTAATGTCATGGCTGATGTATTTGGGAGGAATTCTCAGCCAACTTCCCTGATAGAAGTGAAAGACATTTCAGATATTATTGATTTTCTGTAAGATCTTTTTCCTTTATGCATTTTTCTGTATTTTTTGTATCCAAGTTTTTCTTTTTGTAAATGGTCGTGTATATTTCACTGATGAAACTTAAACCCTCTTTTGTTCTTATTTGCAGCCACCATGCTGTCTTATATGAAGGGCAAGGACCTGTACAAGGGGATAGTAAGCCAAAACCCGACACGTTGATCCTATGTGGGAAAATGGTTGAGCTGTTGCGACCAGATTTGCAGCATCTGTTTTGCCACTTGAGGCCTGACCTAAAGATCTCTATCTATGCAGCCACTCATCCTAAGTTTGTGCAGAGCACAGCATAGCTCTCTCCTCTATTTTTGTTATATAAGCCTCTCATCATTCCCATGTACATGAACTGTGGTGCATAATGCATGCTTCAAAATCTGGATTACTCTACGTTTTTGTACTTATTAGCCATCTAGAACTTGTGTACATCATGAAGCCTCCAGATATGGTTTTTCGCTTTTATTTTTGAACTAGTGTACTGGTAAGCAGATAGGTAACCATTGCAGGTTTATACAGTATGGAATGTGAAGGGTGCTGTTGCATATTTTCCACTGGTTGGACAGGAAGAAGTTCCTCCTCCAATCTGACAATGCTGTCAGCTTTTATTTGAGTACGGTGTTAACTTCATTTCTCTAATTAAATCCATCTTCTGTTTTCTACTACTAGAAGCCTCCAGATATGGTTTTTTGCTTTTATTTTGAACTAGTGTACTGGTAAGCAGATAGGTAGCCATTGCAGGTTTATACAGTATGGAACGTGAAGGGTGCTGTTGCATATTTGCCACTGGTTGGACAGGAAGAAGTTGCTCCTCCAATCTGACAATGCAGTCAGCTTTTATTTGAGTATAGTGTTAACTTCATTTCTCTAATTAAATCCATCTTCTGTTTTCTACTTCTAGCGATGAGCGGTATTTGATACGTCCATTCTAGTTACTCATTGAAGCTGCACTGGATGTTACACGGACTTGTGTAACAGGTTGTTGCACCTGCTTGACGTGTCGCTAGTGCAGGTATCAGTGTCGCAAAAAAGTCAGTTTGCTGGGTGCTGTCAGCCTCAAAAGGGCAGTCTCATCCAATAGCGTGTGCAGGTGATGCCAGTGATCGCTGGGCTCAACTGTGAGGTCTAAACTGACGACTGTCAGCTCAGGCGGCAGCTCTATCTCCCAGATTGTGTCCATACGTTCTACTTTATACATTGGCAGGAAGTATGCAACCACTATATGGAATGTGATTTTCTTTTGATAGTTCACAGTAGTTGGTGCATATGTTCATTTTTGTGTTTTTTCTCCTCACTAGAAAAGATAATAAAATGCTTCAATGATGGAGAAATAGACTGTCATCTAAAGATGGTCTAAGTATTGGTGTGGTCGCATCATCGAACGATGCCAAGTGAAGCTTCACATCATTGAGTTTTTTTTGGGAGTGTGTAAAGAGGTGCTAACATGGATAGCGTCTCTGTTAAAATTATTCTTTTTTCTCTTCTCCTGGGGTTCAAGACTGCTTTGATACTTGTGTTGGAAGCAAAACAGTTAGGAGTGCAGCACATTCATCGTTTGTAGTTCAAAGAAGTAGCATTCACAAAAATCAAACTGATGGTTAGTTTTTCAGTAGGCCACCAGCATGACCAGTTATGCTACACCATTTGGGAATAACTCCGCTAATGAAAGTGGTGTGAAGTTGGGGACTGATCAGTTTAAACTTGTTTCCTACTTATTTAGTGATACTAACAAAAAGCAAAATTCAGTGAGATCCTAAACATAGGTGTGCGCATGCAGTCAAGCATGTCTTCACCCAATTTAACCTAGTACCACATGCACAACCGAGAGAACAAGAAAGATAATCCAATGAATTGACAGAATACCACTTAATAATTTGTTGATGGCTGGTAAAGCACGACCCTAGTGCTAACCAGAACAACATGACTTTTGATGTTTAAACTACAAATCATGGTTAACCCTTAGATGCTATACTTCTGTTCTTAAGTTATCGTAGATATTGGACAAAGCAGCCATATACTTAAGCAATGTATGGTGCATACTTCAAAGGCTGTTAGAACTTAAACCAACCAGCAGACACACGGATTTAATCTGATCATGTCCGTCAAAGGAATTGACCAAACATATTGAAAATTGATCAACAAGTCCAAAAATCTCCTAAACAACTCACACCACAATCAAACTAGGAACTAAACTCGACATGCAATATGCAGAAAAAGAGAAAATTGAATTATCACATGACTGACTCAACAAGACCAAAATGAATCTAGAACATACAATAATTTTCATAACCCATTTTTTGGCACAATTTTCTTGTTCATTGCAGAAATAAAGATTGAGTCTATAAATCTAAACCATAACTTGAGTAGTGACCATAGTAAACAAGCCAAAAAACTAACAAAGTTCTATTTTAGGTAAGCCTGTTAGGGTCTACACAAAGACACCAAGACTCGACCAACAAAACATCCACAATGTCCCATACTTGATGCAATGTTAGATTTTCAATGTTAGTCCATCATAAAACTGAGGAAGTCAGTTTTGAAGCCTCATGTCAAGGGCTACATGTGAGAATAGGAGGGAGGGAGGGCTAGATTTCTATGAGTATGACAATCTCCAACATTGAGTATAGCATGATTAAGCAAAATAGGTATCCAATTATATCAAAACACATCAAAGTGGAGATTCATGGCTACCACCCACAAATATTAAAAAGAGGTATGATTTATTATAACAAAAAAGAGACAGATGCAAAACCCTTTCGGGTCATTGGGAATAATGAAAGAATGTAGCTGTCCCATGTATCTACTCAAACATAGGGGCAGATTCATGAAACATTGTGTTACAATACCTAATAAATTTTCCTTAATATTTGGGGGAGATACATGAAACAATGATGTGTCGTTATTGTTGCCAAACGCTCCTTGTGGTTACAGGAACACACCCACAGTCCATTGACTATTAAATTTGTTCATTATGATGAGCATCAATACACAAGTAGAGCACAACAAACTTTCACTAAGTAGCCACATAAATCAAGGGTAACCTAGAGATATTTTACACTGCTATTTTAATAGTAGGGTCACAACACCAGCATTGCTTGAAGTGGGAGAATGGCCCCTCTAGGCACCTGGATTGAGGAACCAAAAGGTGCTTCATTTTTGAAACAGCAAAATAACCTAATCTATGGGTCCTTGTGCCGCCTAATACCCCTGGGCAATCTAATAGAAGAGTGTGCAGCACCTTATCCATTAGATTCAGCTCTTACTAACATATGCCATTATTTGAAGGATGGTCAGTGTTCCTTTTCTTGCATATTCCTTTAAGATTTGCCATTACAGAACATATTCTAGTAATTCCCATGGAATCTAACCTTGGGCACAATTCACAAATTAATTTAATTACTTGGCCATCAACCCCAAGAGAAATAGGGTGTGTCAACATAAAACACACATAAAGGTTACCATTCCAAATTCATCATTCATTCATACAGATTTTATTTTAGATTAACTGTAAGGTTATTGAGGAATCTGATGGGTATTGTTATATACATACCACCTAGGTCACTGTTGATAAAACTTATCACTATTCTTCTAATAGCAGCATCTTCCAAACTTGACCAAGAATCTATCTGGTTGGATGACTAGTTTAAGACTATATATATATATATATATATTCTTTTATGAAGTAAAATTAAAATATTAAGAAAAATTCCACATCTTGTAGGCAAATCATGTTAAGCATAAACAGATGCAAACTCCTTTAGAAACATTGATAATTTCATGACATGGCAAAAAAAAAGGCATGAATCATGCTAAATCATCATACACTTTAAAATTCAGACCTTCTCTAAAAGGAACCTTTTGGCCTCACCTTAATACTGAGATCGTTTTTCAAAACTACTAACAATTCATATCTGAATAAAAAACTCATATGTTGACCACGGTTAAAAAGGAAAGCAATTAAAAGTTAAGTTTCCAGTCTTCAATCCCTTCAAATGCGCAAATGAAAATTCCCATAGTCATTCAGCTTACTTATATGCATCACAATTATTCCATAGATAACCATGCACTATTCTTTTCCACAGCCTTAACTAACGGCTTCTATAAAGATTGTGCAATCAAACTAGCCAAAAACACTACAAAAGATAAGCCTATACGAGGTGACAAATTTCATGCTACTGGTGATTGTTACCGCCACTGTGGTTGCTGCTGTAAAAACCATCTCTACAGGCCTGTGGCAATGATTTCGTGGTCACTGCCACAGATGTTCATAGCAAATCACTGTTATAGGTATCTATACCAATTCCATAAATGTTTTACATAAAAATCCGCACTATATGAATGTCAATTGAGTTTGACAATAACGACAACAAAAAATAGACAAACAATTTGCAAGATGAATATTGCACCAAAATTTCTCACTTAACAGAATTATGAATAACAATACATCGACAAAGTAAGAGCAGCATAAGTGAACATGAATGCAAGGGGAACAGCTATCTTTCTAAATGTCTCCAAATTTGGAACATAAACAAAAAAGTGGTCTACCAAGGCATCTGACAAGATCAATTCAGCCTGCACACCACAATTTCAAGCAATGAATCAATGAGACATGTACAAGTTTCACTTACTTATTGAAGCTTGGTTCTGTGAGGGGTGGAGTGGATAAGGTGCTTAAATGGGTCACTATTGCTAGTTTTGCCATGTTTATTAACGGAAGGGAGGTGCTTACTGCCACATTGGCAATGTTTGAGAGGCAGAGTGACCCTTTCTCACCCTATCTCTTCCTGGTGGTACTAGAGATGCTATCTAGAAAACTTAGAAAAGAAATCCTTCACCATAATATTAAGTTTCAGTGAGAATTGAAGCAATATTATATTCCTGCTAGCCAATTTTTTTGTGGATGATATTATCTTAATTCGTAAGGTCTGATCTCCCATCTGTCAGGTGCATTAAGCAAGTTCTAGAGGAGATGGAATTGAAGGCGGGACTTGTAATTAACCCCCATAGATCTGTGGTGGCCCTTTTTAAATTTAATGGAATTCGCTCTCTCAATGTGGTGGACTGTCTAGGGTGGCAGGAAGCACATATGCTATTCCAATATTTAGGGCTTCCATTGTTCAGTGGAAATCTTCTTGTTGGACATTGTGACCAGTTGAAGAGGAAAATTATTGACAAGTTAACTAGTTGGAGAGGGGACTCTTGTCTAGTGCTGCGGGTTCTCTACCCAATTGTGGGTTTTTGGATGATGGCGTTCAACGGTTCAGGTTTTACTAAGACAGATTGTTAACTTTATTAAAAGGGAATGTTCTAACTTCTTGTGGGGAGACCAAACTTGTCAAATGGAGAACATTGTATATGTTTGCGCTTGTTGGAAGGTGGTGCTGGGTTGGTGGACCTATATATGGAGGTTTCGATAGATCACAGATGATTTTCCTGCTCTTCAAAGTTGGGCTCTCCAATTCAATGTGGGCCCCCTTTATGAGGGAAAGATACCTTCAATCAGCACGTCGTCTCTTGGTGTCTAACTTCCTCCCAGCTCCAATTAATGCGCTCCTAACCCGACTGAGGACTTTTGCTTACAGGTCCAAAGGTTAGCTCTTCTCAATTGTTCTTTTGCTCACAAACATTCCCAAAAGTAAATGAGGTGCAAGTTGGTGACGCTCCTAACCTCTCTTTGCTCTCTTCATTTCCCTCCAACTCCAAGGCTGACTGATTCTTTTGGGCAGCACTGCCACAAACGACCGGAAATTGGTGACGCTAAAATCAACAACTCCAAGGTGCTCTCCCTCTCTCTCTTTAAAACCCTTGGTCGAGCCAGGGTTTGTACAAATGAGGGTTTCACAAACCATTTCAAAAACCCTTTACTCGAGCGAGAGTTTTTCACAACTCTCTCGATCAAGGGTTTCAGCTAAAGATTTTTTTTTTTTCAAGATTTTCGTACAGTGAGATTTGCCCTTCTCATTTGCAGAACATGCCACCTTCAGCCTCCTACATCTACTGTCATCTTCCTCTCTAACAGTAACAAAAGCATCAAGCACCCAAACGTGTTAAACAAGACGAGCTTAAGCTAACATTGTAATGCTCGGCTCAAGCCCCAACCAAGCTTGATAGGAGCCGAGCCAAGCTCGAGCTGGCATACTGTGTCTACAGTTGCCCATCAGCCAGAAACGCACAGCTTGATACGATGTAATACTGGATATAAACGTATCATAAACAAAAGCATACATAACATTCGATCATAAAAGACGAGCAATCTTACATGTTCATCAAACAAGTTGAAAGACTGGCGAGGTTAATATCTGAAGATGTTGCCGCTTGTAATGTACATTTAAAAAAGCATGCAAAATGAGTTTCCTATCCAAATCTGTCCAAAAAGGTAAAATATGAAACTCGCATCCAGAAGTGCTGAAGTCAAATTCACAAGGGAAAAAAAAACTGCCATTTATAAGGAAATGAATCCGCATAATTTTTAGTTGCGCAGTAGACACAATGATTTTGGCATCTCTTTCGGTCAGAAGCCAGTGCAGGTTGCGTAGGTAAAAGATCAGCATGATTGGATTTAGGCCTACAAGAAGTTTGATCGCGTATATGTTTGGACATGAAAGTCGATTCACTTGAGTGAGGTACAAAGATTATTTAGTTTATTCATCTACCCATGTTCCAATTCGTTGCTTGAGCAGATAAATTTTAGAACTGACTCGTAGTCATCCCCCCCCCCCCCCCCCCCCCCCCCCCCCCCCCAATCTCACACAAGCGCACCCGCATATTCCGCACAAATTTCAAAATTCTAGTATTAAGTCAATAACGTTCACATTAAATATATTTAGATTCCTGCTGTTCCTAGAAATTGTCAAGACATTAGCAACGGGAAAATTGATATATCTACACACACACACAAAGGCTCTCACATATATATACACAGGAGTACAAGCAAAATTCACAAACTTCGTGCATACAGCAAAGTTGTGAACATTCTGCACGCATATCCTCATGCAGTGCCAGAATGCAGCGCAAGCTTCCTTTCAAGCTCTCGCCTATCAGCACCAACAACCTTGTCTAGCTCCTTACCATTTCTTAGGAAAAAGAAAGTCGGAACACTGTTTATATTGTACTCTGCTGCAGCTTCTCTGAGTTGATCAATGTCAACCTTGAGAAAAGCCACTTGAGAATGCTTCTTGGCTAGCTCTGAATAGACAGGAGATATCATTCGGCAAGGACCGCACCATGCAGCAGTGAAGTAGATAACCACTAGGCGCAACAAAACCTTAGCAGCAGTAAACTTAGAAGCCAACTCATTGACAGATTGGATGACGATAACAGTCCCTGCCAAACAGCTCAATATTCAAGAAAGCTGTCTAAAAATCGGATCAAAATATATGCCACTAAATGTTACACGTAAAATGAAAGCATGTTGCAGAAGTGAATCCAAACGTCCAATCAAGCAACCTACAAAACTAGTTCTGGTTTGCCTATAAAATATTCTCTGTCTCTCTGCCCTAGAATTTGTCCAGTTCTCCACATGATCCAGTTTTAAGACCACTGGAGACAAGCAAGCCTTGAGAATGATTTTGGAGGCCTTGATAGTCGAAAATGACGTGCTCCCTTTCCCAAGATAAAGACTTAGGTTGTGTTTGGATGGATGGAAAGGAAAGGATTTTAATGGATGGAAAGGAAAAGGAAAGAAAGGAAGGGAAATGACAATGAAGGAAAGGCAAAGAAAAGAAATGAAAGGAAAGGAACTACTATAACTTCCCTTCCCTACCCTTCCACCCAAACATGTATAAAATTAGAACTTTCCTTCCCCTACAATTTTCCCTCCATCCAAACAACTTTCTACTAATTTTTTCCTTTTCTTTCCACCCGTTTTCCAACATCCAAACACAGGCTTAGGATACGGAATAGGATGATTTCTCCTTTCTCAATGATTTCATTTACAAAGCAAGCTGAGGTACTTACAGCAAGCGTGAACAGTGGAACTTTTACAAGCCTGGTACACATGATACAGATGTCACAAAAAATAAAATGCTGTTATAAAGAATATTACAGTTATGAATTTGTCAAGCAACCAATCATATGATTGCATCTTCGGCTGCATCCACTCTTTCAGACTTTCAGTTACATCCACTTTTTCACAGCATCAATTATCATCATTATTATTTTTGCCTGGGAAGAGGACGTGGCCGAGGCATTGGAGGACATGGATTTCAATACAGTTATTGTGAAAAGCAAAGCCATCTTGAGGATCAATGTTTCGACTAGCATGCGACTAGCATGAGCATCCTCCTCCTTCCTTATATGCACCCAACAAAGCTATTGCCTAGGTTGCTAATCCAATAACGGGACCAGTTTCTAGTATATCTATAGATGCTATCACTCTTTAGTTCCATAGAGAATGATCAACTGGTTGCATAACATTTTGCATCAACCTCGTCCTCCCTTTTTATGTCCAATATGACATGCTCTACAAATAACACGCTGACCAATAAAGGTAGGGTATGGATTATTGATTCAAGTGCAACCAGACAATTTTTAGGGATTCAATGTTTTCTGCATCACATCCCTCTTCCCATCATATTACATTGTGGTACCAGTGACCTACTCCTCAAACCTTTTAAGGCAGTAAACAAATATTAAAGGACAGGGGAAGCAACAGAGAAGCATAAACAGAAAATCAGGGTAAATCCAAACCCTTGCATGGGATGACCTTCTCATTAGTCTCATGCACATACAGGGTTCACCACATCGACAGCACAAGCACCCGTCAGTATGACATGGCTGTGAGTGTGCCGTTTACACTAGATGCGCCTGGTGCTGTCAACAGCACCTGGTCATTTTAGTCCATTTTAGATATGCAGCTGACCCACCGTCAACAGTGAGCTGGGTGCCTGTCAACCCATGTGAAGGCATTTTTGTCCCATTTTGGTAAAATTAAACAAGAAAACAAAATAAGGCTTCATTCAAAAGAAACCCTAACTTTCATTTCAAGCCCTCCTTCATCTCTCTCTGCTACTCTTCCCTCCTCTGTCAATTTGGCAGCTTTAGGCAAATGTCGCCATCATGCAAGATCCATCCGGTCACCACCGACCTCTAGGTGCATCCTATTCTCATGAAGTTTCACCCTTTTTCAGTTTTCCACCGATGTGGTGACGCTCGTGGGTTTCGCATGTCATTTTTCCAGCAAGGGATCTTCCGGCGATGTTACTTCAGGCGAGTTTTTTTCCTTTCTATTGCTTTGTCAAAAGGACTTTGTATGTGCTATGTTGTATGTTTGATTTGCTTTCTCTCCATGCTGTCGCCGGTTTTTAGATTTCTAGTATGTCATCTTCACTCTTCACCATGCTTTTCAGTGTAGTGGTAATTAGTCAATGTCTTTTAGTTTTCGTATGTTGTGGTTGAAGAATTTCTAGAATCTAGTATGTTCTGAAATTTGCTACACCCACACCTGTGTGACTTAGGTACTGACCCGAGGTCTACATTATTTTAAACCCTAGATACTATTATTTGTATTTACAAGAATAGGTCCCTTGGACCCATATGACTCAATCTCTCCCCCCTTCAAGAAACACCTTGTCATTAAGGTGTGAATTCAGTAAATCGTTGTAGGAGCTGTTGAGAATCCTCCCAAGTAGGCTTTGGTGTGTCAATGCGCTACCATTCAACTGCCCATTGAATAGAAGTCTTTCCTGCTCTATGTATGGTTTGGGTCTACAGCCTACGACATGGGCATAGAACTAGTGTTACTATATTGTACAATATGGACCCATACCATATGATATAGAGTGTATAAGTTTGAAAAACATATACATTACGGCTTCAATACACGATATGCTCATGTAACGTAGCCATATCGTGCATGTCGCCATATCGTATCCTACAGAGTAAAAATTAAAAAAGGGGCTCAAAGCCTTTTTTTGCATTTTATTTTTAAACCCAACCTCACCTCTTCTAAGAGCTGTGGGAAGGAAAGGTTTTGTCAGCTTTCAAAAATATTGCAATTTAAGTGAGAAATCATTGATTTAGGGGAGAGATGACTGGTGGAACCGTGGAAGAGAAGGTTTGCTCGTGAGAACGGTGGAAGTGTCGTTCTTGCTTGAAGAAAGAGGGCTTTCGGCTTTCTAAGGTTCTAGCACAAAAGAGGTATAAGATCTCTCATTTTCACGGTTGATTTCTCTTGTTCTCTACATTTAATCGTATGTTTTTAGATTTTTGCTTGATTCATGAAAAGATGACAGATGCCGCATGGGAATGGCATACAAGGGAGAATCCTAAAAATCGGTTAAGGGTTAAGTGTAATTTTTGTAATCAGAAAATATCAGGAGGGATTTCTTGCTTTACACATCGTATAGCTCAGACACACCACGATGTGGCTCAATGCAATAGCTCCATAGAGAACCCATTGCCAGCATATGTCAAAGTATGGAAATGATAAATCCTGTGAAAGCAAATATGATTGAGAAAAAAATAAACAGATATAGGGAACCCTGTGAACATGAAGAGAAGAAAGCGAAGATGAAAACATTGAGCTTGAAGAAAAATATGTTGGTGTCAGTTTGGGAATAGATAAAGGGAAATGAGTTATGCATAGGGGTAGTTCTTCAGCTTCAAGCAAAAAAAAAAAAAAGTGCCAGTGCAACTATAACATCAAGAGGCCGTGGGACGAACCGTTGTCGTAGTAGTGGTAGAGTACCAACTGGGAGGTTGCGTAATGGATTTAGTTCGATCAAGAACTTTTTTCCAGCTTATACTGCTCCAG
Source organism: Nymphaea thermarum (assembly GCA_011799765.1). NCBI lineage: Eukaryota > Viridiplantae > Streptophyta > Magnoliopsida > Nymphaeales > Nymphaeaceae > Nymphaea > Nymphaea thermarum. The sequence continues at coordinate 12,301 of JAANDH010001643.1, read as the reverse complement.
GTGCTCAGCCTGAGATTTGTATAGCCATGTGTAAAAGGGGCATTGTCGAGTAGGCAGACAATATAGGTAAGTGGTTCTATGATGCATGTGTTCCTTTTAATGAAACTAACTCCTTTCATTTTCAACCTACAGCAAATATGATTGCTTCTGTAGGCCGAAGGTATAAAATGTCTTTTTATCATAAGTTGCAAGGTAAAATTCTTAATAATGCAGTCATAGATGTCAAGAGACATGTGATGAATTAGAAATGAGCTGGAAAGACATGGAATGGTGGTGTCATTGAAACATATAAATAGAACATTAGTAAATTTTCTAGTGTATTGCCCTTAGGTACCATGTTCTTAAAATCTATTGATTTATCTGATACTCCTAAGACTGCTGATGTTTTGTGTAAAGTCTTTGATGAAGTTGTACAAGAAGTTGGGTCTGAAAATATTGTGCAATTTTATTTCAGACAATGCAGTCAAATTATAAAGCTACAAATGGGATGGTAGCAACAGGATATAGGACATTTTATTGGAGCTGACTTGCTGTTCACTGCATAAATCTAATGCTTCATGAACTTGGTGAAACAGATGATATGAAGTGGACAGTTGGAAGACGCCAAGAAATTGTTAAGTTTATTTACAATCACGTTTATGTTTTGAATTTAATGGCACAAACAAGGTCTGCCACAAATATATCGACTGTGCAAGGTATAGTCAATCAGAGAGATCCTCTTGAGCAGATGGTGTCAGGAATAACGAATAGGTTGTATATCCATTTGCCTATAAAAGAAAAGACACAACAGTTGTGGATATTATATTCAACAATGAATTTTGTGCACCATGTCTGAACTTATTGAAGATTTGTGTACCTTTAGTAAAAGTCCTCAAATTAGTTGACAGTTAAGATAGACCTTTCATAGGATATTTGTATGAAACTATGAACAGAGCAACGAAGGCCATTGGAGTTATGGGAAAAAACAAAAATATGCCTATATGGAAGATCATAAATCCAAGGTGATCCAGACTGTTAAATATCTTTAATAGTCGTTTAGAGTCTTTCTATGATATTAGGAAGTTAGAGTGTGATTTTTAAAGTTTATTGTTGAAATAAGAAAGTTTTGATTAAGTGACTGATATTGTAATTTTTGTTATCACCAACCCTAATCTCTTTAGCTTTGAGATTAGGGTAATGTTAATTTGAAGATTACACACTGTCTTCCAGGTCATAACATGAAGTCAAAGAGGGGCTTTCCCTAATAAAATTATGTACTTACTGGATGTACTTACTGGCTGAAATCTGAATTATAAGCTTCCATTCCAAGTAAAACTTGAAAAACCAATCTCTTCTATTCTAATTGAATGATTACACTTTGTATATAAAAAAAGTAAAACATAAACTGTTTTGTTCTTGTTTACGTGACAGACTAACAGAACATTTCCAACTTGTTTACATACTGGAAAACTGTGCTGTTCGGTTCTAGCTGATGCCTTAGTTTGATACACAAAAGGAGACACGTCATTCTTGTTTACGTAATGGACACAATGTTTGCATTTCTTATAGACTATTTCAGTTATAGACCTTATAGACTATTATCATTGAATCATTTCAAACAAAAATTGTATCAAATAAATACATATAATATACATTACAAGTTTACAACAGGTTGTACATATAACATATAATGTACATTATAACAGATTGTACAAATCAGTGCATATAATATACATTATAACAGATTCAATTGTAGATGGAACCACTTTAAAAATTGCTTCAGATTGTACTAAGATCATAGTCACAAATAACGTCTTGGAGTTTAAGATGATGAAGTTTTTCTCGGGTATAATACGGCGGGCTTGAAAAATACGAGAAAAAAAAGAGAAAAAAACAGTATTTTTTTAAATTAAAAAACTAAAAGTGGAAAAAAATAAAATAAGTGAGAAAATAATAACACAAACATCAAAAGATAAGTAGATTTGCAACAAATAAAAAATAGAAAATAAAAAAAAAAAACTGTTTGGCATTAAAAAATGAAAAAAAGAAAGTGCAAAAAAATGCCAAAAAAATGTGTTAAAACGTGTTTTTTTTCGTTTTTCATGTTTTTTAAAAAGAAAGTTTTTTAATTTTTAAATAGCATTTCATTTTCTCGTGATTTTTTCGCATTTTTTTCGAAAATAACACGTTTTTTGTGACTATAACTAACATACATATATAACACGTTAATATGCAATGCATAAATATACATTATTTCATATTGTACATATATTATAAATTATAACAGAATTGTACATAGTATATACAATAAAATTACAGGCATATACCTTCCCATGGACTAGGGTCCTGGCGCCTAGTCCAACCTAGGCACCAACACGGCAACACCACACTCATCGCCTAAGTTATAGACTTAGGTGACAGGTGGGGACTGGCGCCTAGTCCATGCCTAGGCGATGCCTTAACAACATAGGTTTTTTTTATGTGATGCATGCCAATTAGGCAAACATACACGAAGCAGTTTCCATTCAAATGAGAGTCTACCTAGTCGGAGTCCTTTTGATTTTCTTCATGTGGATGTATTGGGTCCTAGCAGGGTTGATTTTATTCTTGTTTTTGGTATTATCTTGTTTTGGTTGAGAGTTTTACTAGAGTTAGTTGGGTATTCTAGTTAAGGGAAAAATCTGAAGTTATTTGCATTCTTCAGAAATTTGAAAATGAAATAAAAACTCAGTTTGATTCTATTGTCAAAAATATTCGTACTGAAAACGCTCTTAAATTCAAATCTTCAGTCCTACTTCAATTTTATGCCAATCACGAAATTCAACCACAATCAATGTTGTAAAAAGTGTATCGTAATCCGTATCGGTCTGGCTTTAAGATACGCTGTATCGTAAAATATCGTAACGTACCGTAACCGTATCGTTTTTTTTTTAATAAATAAGAAAAAATAGGAAAAAAATTCATAAAAAATCAGTAAAAATAAAGAATAATATGTTCTCCATAAAAACACATAGATTCATAAGTCATAAGGTCCAAAAGTCCATGAGATACCACATCAAAAAACAAGTTTTAAATGTTATGTATTACATCACAAGATGGTAATGAAATTATGAAAATGTTCAATGCCAATATATATAAAATGAAAGCACTCGCGACTCTCATTCATAATCTTCATCATATTCATTCTCATCCTCGTCTCCATCTTCTTCTTTATCTTCATCTTCACAATTTAAAAAAACCCATTTCCTCCCGACGGAAATCAGCCACCCACACACAAATTCATGGTCTAATCGATAATTTCACTTTGAAAATTGAAAATTTAATGATGGAAATCGATGATTTCCCTCCACGGCGGCACCATCTCTAGGTTAAAAATGAAGGACAGGGTTTTTATAAGAAAAAATCGAAAAAGGAGGATTCCAGCCCCCCTTTTTTGAAATCAGCCTGTATCGTACGATACGGGGCGTATCGCACCGTATTGTACGATACAGAACCCTGTATTGTATGTATCGTACAATAAAAGTACGATACACCCCTATTTACGATACAGGGGGTGTATCATATCGTATTTCCTAAACGATACGTATCGTATGATACAGCCCCATATCGTACGATACGTACAACACTGACCACAATCTACTTGTCCACACACATTTCAACAAAATGGTGTTGCCGAGCACAAACATCGGCAACTCCTAAGTGTGGCCCGCACTCTCATGTTGCATACTCATACACCCGCCTATTTTTTGGGTGATGTCATTCTTACCACATGTTACCTTACTAACCGATTGCCCTCGTCCGCCATCCAAGAACGAATTCTCGTTCAAATACAATATCCAAATCGACCGTTATTTCACATACCTCCCAAAGTATTTGGATGCACCTATTTTGCACACATCTTAGACCCAAATAGAAACAAACTCACTGCCCAAGCAATAAAATGTGTATCCATTGGAAACTCTACCAATCAAAAAGGATATCGGTGCTTTGACCCCTAGACCAAGAAAGAACTTATCAGTGCGGATGTCACATTCGTTGAGTCTCGCCCTTACTTCTCCTCTCTAAGTCTCTTTATGTCTGATATGCTAGTTTCTATTCCTCTAGTGTCACTTGAGTCTATTCCCTCCTCTCCATCTGTGTCCTGTGATTACTTCCTTGGTCCTTCAGTAGTCTACTTTCACCGTCAGGAAATCCCTCCAAACAGTCCACTCAATCTAAAGAGGTAAGTTCTAGTGATAAAACTGACTCAGACATAAGTGATGACTACCCTGTAGATGATCTTTATATTGTCATTCGCAAAGGCCGACGACAGTGTAATATGCACCCAATTTCTAACTCTATTTCTACTTGCTATGTGAGTACGAGTTTAGGGCAGTTTGATCAGGGTATGTCTAGTCACATTATTCCTTCTTCTCACCACCTTATTAAACTCACGGTGGAAGCAAGCCATGTAGGATGAAATGGATGCTCTTATTTTTAGGGAGACTTGAGACTTGGTTGATCCACCGATGAATTGCGATATTGTTGGCTCCAAATGGGTGTTCACCATCAAGTATCATTCTGATGGTTCAGTAGAAATGTTCAAAGTACATCTTGTTGTTAAATGCTATACACAAACTTATGGGATTGACTTCTTTGAGACATTTTTGCCTGTGGCACAGTTAAGTACTATTCAGCTTGATGTGAAGAATACCTTTCTATATGGGATCTCTCTAAAATTGTCTATTTGCAACAGTCACCTGGCTTTGAACGACAAGGGGAGTGTTCCAAGGTATGCAAACTCAAAAAGGCTATTTACAGACTTAAAAAGAGACCTTGTGCATGGTTTCAATAACTAACAGAAGTTGTATCTAAATGTGGATTTCAAAATCTCAGCTTGATCACTCATTGTTCATCAAGCGAAGCACATCTGATATAGTGATACTAGTTGTTTATGCTGATGATATTGCTCTACCGGAGAATGTAACCAGGAGATAACTCAAACAAAGGAATCCCTACAAAAGCATTTTGTCACAAAAGATCTTGGTCAACTCTGTTATTTCCTTGGTATTGAAGTGGCTCGTAGTAAAGGGGTTGTATTGTCTCAACGAAAATATGTTATTGATATTGTTGAATAATAGAGGAGAACGCGAGAGAGAGAGAGAGAGAGACGGCAAATACTTGTTCATTCAATCTCGTGCTCTAATCTCTTCTTAAAGAGAGATTAGGGCACGGCAGGGCCAACTACAAAAGATGTACACATAAAGTACTAAAAAGACATAAAGGAACCCTAACTTTTAAATATTTGAAAACCTACCACACTTAATTAGAATGTTCTACTTTCAACACTCCCCCTCAAGTTGGAGCATAGATATCAACCATGCTCAGCTTGTTACAACATCTAGAGAAATCACAAATAGGGAGAGCTTTCGTAAACATATCTGCTGCTTGGTCTTCAGAAGTTACATGAACTGTAGACACCACACCTTCTTTTATAAGATCGCGAATATAATGACAATCCACCTCAATGTGCTTAGTTCTTTCATGAAAAACTGGATTGTTTGCAATGTAAGTGGCAGCCTTGTTATCACAGTACATTTTCATTGGAAGAGGAACATGAATACTCATATTTGTTAGCATAGATTTAACCCATGTAATCTCAGTCGCCGTTTGAGTCATTGCTCTATATTCAGATTCTGCACTTGATCTAGAGACTACATTTTGTTTCTTGCTTCTCCATGATATGAGATTACCCCCAACAAAGACACAGAAGCCAGTTGTAGACCTTCTATCATCAAGAGACCTTGCATAGTCGGCATCATTATAGGCAACAACTTCAAGGGATTCACCTTTCTTAAAAAAGAGACCTCTGCCCGGGGATGATTTTAGGTATTTCAACACCATCATCGCCGCATCCCAGTGGACTTTTCTAGGCTTTTCTATAAACTGGCTTAATTTTTCAACAGCAAAACTTATATCTGGCCTTGTTACAGTAACATTAAGTAGTTTCCCAATAAGAGACCTGTAAGATCGAGAATCGACTAACTCTGATTGATCATCATGAAGGTGAATACGTGGATTCATAGGAAGGTTAGCCGGCTTGGTCCCTAGCATCCCTGTGTCCTGTAGTAAATCAAGGACATACTTCCTTTGAGACAATGTTACACCCTCTTTGTTTTTCACAACTTCAATCCCAAGAAAATATCTCATGTAACCAAGATCCTTCGTGACAAAATGTTTTTTAAGAAAAGCCTTTGTAGCAGATATTTCTCGACCACAATCTCCTGTCAAAACAATGTCATCAACATAAACTATCATGACAACTATACCTGTGGAGGTTTTCTTGATGAATAGGGAATGATCCAACGGTGATCGTTCAAATCCACATTGTGAAACCACCTCTGATAATTTGTGGAACCATGCCCTAGGACTTTGTTTAAGTCCATAGATGGCCTTCTTCAGCCGACACACTTTACTACACTCCCCCTGTCTTTCGAACCCTGGTGGTTGCTGCATATATACAGTCTCCTCAAGATCACCATACAAAAAGGCATTCTTCACATCAAGCTGATACATAGGCCAATTAGAGTGTACTGCAACAGAAATAATGAGGTGAATAGTGCCCAAACGTGCCACTGGAGAGAACGTCTCAAAGAAGTCAACCCCATATGTCTGAGTGTAACCTTTAGCTACTAATCAAGCCTTGTATCGCTCTAATGACCCATCTGAATTATATTTGATTGTAAATACCCATTTGGAGCCAACAATGTCACAATATGTAGGCGGATCAACCAACTCCCAGGTACCACGCTGAACTAGAGCATCCATCTCATCTTGCATAGCTGTACGCCATTTACAATCTAGTAAGGCCTGTTGATGACAAGTTGGGACAGTATGAACTGTCATAGCCTTCGAAAACTGTTGTAAGTTATCATCAAGATGGGCAGTAGAAACAAAGTGAGAGATAGGATGCATGGTACACTGTCTCTTGCCTTTGCGCAGGGCTACAGGCAAGTCATCTAGAGGAACAACATCAGTTATACTTACTTCAGTGGAGCTTACATCTTGAGAAGAGTCTGATGGTCGACCATGAGAGAGGTCCTGTCGCCGAGTATATACCAATGGGGGATCCTGATACCTATTCATAGTAAGAGTAGGAGATGGAAAGGATTGCAACGGGATAGGAGGAATAGGTAAAGGGATAGGACATGGTACTTCAGTTGAGGCAGAAGTATGACTGTAGTAAGGCTGAGACTCAAAAAAAGTGACATCCGCACTGATATACTCCTTTTGAGTTGTCGGATCAAAACACTTGTACCCTTTTTGGTTTCGAGGATAGCCAATGAAAACACATTTAATGGCTTGTGCTGCAAGTTTATCACGTTTAGGTCCAAGAATATGTACAAAACAGGTACAACCAAACACTTTTGGAGCAACGGANGGGAGAAATCCCATTTTCAGCATAAAAGTTCATTAAGATAGATGATTTGAATTCAAGAGCATTATCAGTGCGGATACACTTGACCACAGAACCAAATTGAGTCTTTATTTCAATAATCAAATTTTTGAGAATACAAATTACTTCAGACCTTTCCTTCAAAAGGAATACCCAAGTGACTCTAGAATAATCATCAACAACGATAAGAAAGTACCTAAACTTATTTCGGCTAGCAACCCTGCTAGGCCCCCACACATCAACATGAAGATCAAATAACCCTTGACTGGATGGACTAAGACTAGATGGAAAACTACTACGTGTGTGCTTGCCGAGTTGACAAGCCTCACATTGAAAGGACTTTGGAATAGAAAGATTAGGAAGCAAGGAACGGAGCTTGGGTACTGAAGGGTGACCAAGCCGAAGGTGCCACTGGAAGACTGTAGACTCTGAGGTAGAAGAGGTAGCAGCAAGACCCATAGGAGTCGACAGAATGTAAATGCCCCCTTTCTCATAGCCGCCACCAATCGTCTTCCCAGTTTGCAAGTCCTGAAATGAGCATGAACCAGGGTCAAAAATAATACGATAGTGTAAATCTGTAGTCAACTGTTTAACCGACAGTAAGTGAGATGGAAATTCAGGAGCATATAAAACATGTGGAATAGTCATAGACTCAGAGAGTTTCACATCTCCATAACCCAATATGGGTGACAGTCTACCATCTGCAATTTTTACATGACGTGGCTGGGAAAATTTATGCAGGGTAGTAAAGGACTCGGGTCTACTGCAGAAGTGTCTCGATGCTCCTGAATCAATAATCCACGAAGTACCTGAGTCAGACGCGGAAGGACCTGCTGAGAAGGCTCGATCAGTCACCGCTGTAGAAGCTGAAGCTTGTGAGGCTTTGTGTGCCAAAAATTGCTCGTACTCAGCTTTGTCAATGTTAACTGTCTCTGAAGCTATACTAGGTGAAGATTCCTCCAATGTAGGAGTGGCAGTCTGTGCTGAACCCATAGACAAATAAGCAGGACTCTTGCCCTGTTTGGTGACCATATTTCTTCCCTGTGACAATAAGGATGGGCGGCCATGTTTATCCCAACAGCGATCCTCTAAGTGACCAATCTTTCCACAGTAAGTGCATTGGAACCTCCCACGGCCTCCAGTTCCACGACCCATACCTCTTCCTCTGGCACTATAGGTGGAACCATGACTACGACCACCTCCCACAGCAAGGGCAGACGCAGGCGTCACACCAGTAGGTTGAGACAGGCTAATAGCAAGACGGCTAAGTCTGTTGTATGCATCAGAGAGATCTCGAATTTCACTTCCAGTGAGCATCTAATCTTTAGCTACCGCATACTCAGGAGAAAGACCAGCAAGAAACTTTGCAACCATAGTAGGTTCAAAGTGAGACTTATAACACGATTTGCAAGGAGGGCGCAAAAATTTCAGACGTTCATAAGTAGCTTTCACAGTTGCAAAGTATTGAGATAAATCTTGATTTCCCTGTCGGAGGTTGTGTAACTCTTCTTCAACTTGAAGAATTTTACTCACATTCTTATCTTGAGAATATGTCTGTCTAAGGAAGTCCCACATCTCCTTTGCAGTAGTATAGTACGCAATAGTAGAAGCAATTTGAGGCTGGACACTGTTCATCATCCACGACATAACCATACTGTCGTCCTCTTCCCAGGTTATGTACTTCCCGGTCTTGTTAATAGGCTCATCCTCTTCAATTATGTGTTTCTTTTGATGCCCTTTTACTGATAACATAAAAGATCTGGACCACAGTTCATAGTTGTGTCCATCTAATTTAACTGTAGATCCATAGGAGAAGGGATTTCCGCCTCCTTTATGATCATTACCACCTTCTGAATTTTGGTTCGCAGCCATAATAAATCACGTCAAGAATGAGAAGACCAAGACCCCTTCACGCAGACTTCAAGGAAAAAAAATCTGCTGAAAAACACACGACAGGACAGGGATAAAGATGCTGAAAAATCCTTATAAATAGAGTCTGCAGCAGCTCCTAATATTCCAGATCTTGCTTTATTAAAAAAAAATTCAATCACCACGTAAATCACAGCAACAACCCGTATATCAACTCTCTACTTATGCAGCAACTTCAAGAGGACAACAGGAATATCACATGATAAAGAAACATGCACACGTTCCTTTCACATCCCCACATAGCAAATAAAGAAGTCTGCCGAAGCCACACCAGAGACGGACAGGAAAAAAAACTTGCTGAAAATCGTGACTTGCAGAAAATAGCCTGCTGAAAAAGAATACGCCAGATACTAACAGCCACCAACAGCCCAACGATCCACTCAAATATTCTCAACGGAGTCCATCACAGCCAAAAAAAAAAAAAATTATTCCACACCTCCACGTGAAAAACCTTCCACAAACAGCACAAGAAAAAAAATTGTTCCACACAAGCTATGTTAGGATCTGATCGCGCCTTCCACATAGGCGAGATCAGATCCTCCTCCAGGTAGTAAGAAGTATGAGGAAAGTTAGGGATTACGCCAGGAAAAGTCTGAAATACAGGACACGATCACGAAGGCAGCCTTATGACGAAGACGCTTGCAGGTTGAGACGAGTCGGTCACGCCAGATCACGCAAGCAGCTTGATACGATGACGCCAGCAGCTTGAGACGAGTCGGTCACGCGAGAAGTTTTCTTCCTCGCTCTGATGCCATGTTGAATAATAGAGGAGAACGAGAGAGAGAGAGAGAGAGAGAGAGAGAGAGAGAGAGAGAGACGGCAAATACTTGTTCATTCAATCTCGTGCTCTAATCTCTTCTTAAAGAGAGATTAGGGCACGGCAGGGCCAACTACAAAAGATGTACACATAAAGTACTAAAAAGACATAAAGGAACCCTAACTTTTAAATATTTGAAAACCTACCACACTTAATTAGAATGTTCTACTTTCAACAGATATTTTGCAAGATTAGGGTTAATTGGGAGCTAAACCTGCCACACTTCCTATGAATCCACGAGTTCATATTCACGATGATGAATCAGAGACTGGTGGCTCAAGATCATATAGATCTCTGATAGAAAAACTTTTATATTTGACTATCACTCGGCTTGACATTAGCTTTGCTGTAAATAAGCTAAGTCAATGCATGGAAAAACCTCGAAAGGTTCACTGGAAGGCTGCATTAATAGTAGTGGGATACTTAAAATCAGGCCCAAGGAAGAGGTTCAAAAAGAGAGAATGTATTGACATATAAGCCTTTAGTGCTACTGATTATGCAGGATCTCTGGACGAGATGAACTTTGCTATAGGCTTTAGGGCTATGGCCCAAACTGCAGCCGAAATGTCATGGGTCAGATCAGTCCCTTTAGATTTGGGCACGTCAGTGAATCTCCCAATGAAGATGTATTTTGATAACAGGCAGCCACCTATATCGTCAACAACCCTGTTTTCCACGAGAGGACGAAACACATTGAAATGGACTATCATTATGTTTGGAACTTAGTACAGGAAGAAGTCATTAGTATTATTCATGTCTCATCTGAAGATCAGGCAGCTGACATTTTTACCAAGGCTCTTTCCATAAGCAACTTATCGAGATGATGTAACAAGCTAAACATGATTGATATCTATGCTCCAACTTGATGGGGAGTGTTAAATATCTCTAATAGTCGTTCAGAGTCTTTATGCAATATTAGGAAGTTAGAGTGTGTGTTTTTAAAGTTTACCTTATTTTATTTGGACTCATATTGTAATTTTTGTTACCGCCATCCCTAATCTCTTTTAGCTTTGAGATTAGGGTAAAGTTAATTTGAAGATTACACACTCTCTCTGGTCATAACACAAAGAACTTCAAAGCCCACTTCATGTAGCAGCCTATTACCAAAATCATGTTATCTAAGTCACACGTGTGCGCCAATTATGTAGACGCACCCACACCCGCACCTACATCGATGTGGGTGCTGGTGCAGCCCGACACGGCATCAAATGAGTTTTGGCCATTCTGAAAAATGTTTTGGCCGAGTTTTCATTGATATATCGATTCAAGGTAACCGTGAAAAAAAAAATTAAAATATACACAAATAAAATTACTTATATAACAAAAAACATATATATATATATATATATATATATATATATATAAAATATATGTATACATATATATATATATGCTCTCGCCACACCCACACCCAATTTTTTTTAACTTACCGCATCCCGCATCGGCACCCTCACCCATGTGACATAGCATGCTATTAGATTTCTTCCCACTTTTAAAAGGAAAATAGAGGTCGAGCATGATATATTAGACTGCATTGACGTATTAACCAGTAATCATAAAGAACAAGATGTTAGCCATTTATCGATCCACAAGTATGATACTTGTTATGCTGTCATGAGGAGTGATACAACAGTTCAACGCATGACATCCTTGCGTCCTGGTAATAAAAAAACAACTATATATATCTTCTTTTCATTTGTTGTTTATATTTTATTTGTTGTTTTTCATAGTATTATTTAACTTTAATTTTGTTGGTCAGATTTGTGGTGAGGTAGGTTGGCGACCAAAATACCCAAAACTAAAGAAGCTTGCAATTAGAATATTCATCTAGACATACAGTGCTACTGGATGTGAAAGAAATTGGAGTGTATTCGAACACATCCATAACAAGAAAAGTAATATGCTGGAACATAAAAGGTTGAATGACTCGTCCCTGTTCGATATTGTTGAAATATGTTGTATTGGGACCGGATCCATATCTGGATCCGGATCCCTTGGGTGCGGGTACCGAGGACGGCTCGGTACCCTAGGCGGCTTCTCCCCTCTCTCCTTTATATTCTCACTTATGTGTAATTGTTGAATTAAGTGAATAAGAATTTTCTCTCTCCTAGGGTTGCGGTGTGCCCCTAGGTTAGAGCTTC
>JAANDH010001642.1:0-38183 GCA_011799765.1 Nymphaea thermarum | reverse complement strand
GCTTTGCAGCCTACATCCACGAGCAAGAGAGACCAATATCGTGATATTATTCACCACAGCCAAAAATACACTTGATTGTCATCAAGAGAATATTAAAAGGAAGGGAAATTTGAGAAATTTCCATAAACAATGTATACGTTAATTGATGACCGTTGCCCAGCTTTATTTCCTTTCCAATAGTTGCCATATTGATCTCTTTCTGTCGTTGCAATTCTGTCAGGAAGGAAACACAATTCAGGTAATGAACTCTTTACCACCTTTAACTTTTTGCAAGGACATCATCACGAGTTAGAGCTTCTGTGATTCTAAATTGCAGTGACAGTTAGAAAAAACTAATGCAAGTACAGTTACATACTGTCATCAGTAGAATAGTCTACATAACGTCTGTGCTCACTTTCTGATGGAGGCAGATAGTCTGCACTGTTCTTGGCTCTTCCTTGTTTGATCTCTGCATGCAAGTGTTAAGGATCATTCTTTGAGTTTCTGCTAGATCCCGACCTGTTCATACACATCGGATTCAGATGAGGAACGATCAAAATGGCAAGCAAGAAGCCAACCAGTTGTGGTTTGCGGGGTCTATGCTGGCTGTTCCTGTTGATACAAACGATCCGGAAAAATATGAACGGAGGGCCCCTGAGGTAGCAGAACCATCAAGGCCGCTGAGTGTTGAGACTATGGTGACGATGGCTGCCCATCTTCTTGAGCAGCAACAGTGTGGGGAGCAGAGCTTTGTCTCGTCCAGGAGGCTGGCAGCATGAGCCGAATCCGATGAAGCAACAAAGCTCCCCTCTTCGAACATTGAAGCAGCAGGGGAAGTACACCGCAACAGCCATTAAGCACATGTATGGACGAAGTTCCAGTTAGAAAGTCTAGTAGAAGAAGTATGTCTAAGGTACGTGAACTTCACACACACACACACACACACATATATATATATATATATATATATATATATATATATAGAGAGAGAGAGAGAGAGAGAGAGAGAGAGAGAGCCGATAAAATGGGAATAAAAAAGTTGACGTGCGTCAGACGAGGTCTCTCCAGAGAGAGGCCCCTATGAATTTCCTACATTGGTGCGTGCCATCGGAAGATCGCCGCTGCAACTCCCTACGCCAATCTTGAACCAGCAGGGGAAGTACACCTGAACAGCCATTAATCACATCTATGGACGAATTTCCAGTTAGAAAAGTCTAGTAAAAGAAGTATATATATATATATATATATATATATATATATATATATATATATATATATATATATATATATAATCATTTGCTTCATTTGACATTGATCATGATTCCATCAGTTTTTTCGAAGAACATATATACAATCTACTTGGATTCTATATCCAAGTTACCGTTGTTAACATAAAGATGAAACTTTCGTTCTTTTTTATACTCCATCCAGCGTCGATTCTGTGAGTGTTAGTCATTTGGAGTAGAAATAGTAGGCGCTACGCTCCAATTGACAGATGTAACCGTAAGATTAATCTCCCAAGAGAGGAGGAAGGGCGAAGCTTCTTATCAATCTTCCAAAGTGTACAAAAAAGATTAATCTTTTGTCAGTAAAAAAAAAAAAAGAATCTTTTGTCAAGGACCAAAAAGGATAATGGAAAAGTTCACTACCTAGTTCATCATTAGGCGTGTGTTTGATTAGTGCTTGATTTCATCTAGCCAGATAGGCACTCATGGCGATTCACACTGCAATATGAACAGCTTCTGCTATAGAATAAAAGTAGAAAAGAAAAAAATTTCATTGGCATTTGCAGAAAGATACAAAAAACCTAACTCTCAGAGAACATAGGAAACAAAGCGAACTCAGTTGTGGGTAGATGAAAAGTGACGTTCTATCTTTTTCAATTAGAGATGTGTAGTTTACATGATCTGTAATACATTGTTATGCTCAGGTTTCTGCACACTTCCACAGCTAATTTACTGCCTTCCACAACTTAATTTAACTGCTATACACTCAAGTTACAATTGCATAACTTCCTAGTTAGAGCAAGACAATACCGCTGTCCTGCAGACGCACATCTATACTACTGCATACTTCAACAGCATTATAACAATTATTATAAAAAAAGAAAAGTTGGCATTCTAATAATTAGATTAGCAAAGATGACACCACAAACCTGAATTATCAACTCCCATCGTTGATGTCCAAGCCCCAAACTGCTCTGTTCATTCACGTCCGCAACATAAGTACCAGCACCAACAGCCACAACTGGCCTCACAAATCAGAACTAGTTGGCTTCTTCTTTCCCCGTCTCGATCGTTCCCCATTTGAATTTGATGCATATGAACAGCATCGAGATCCAGCAAGAGTCCAACAAATGCTATCCTCAACACTTGCATGCATAGATCAAACAAGAAGAGCCAAGAACAGTACAGCCAATCTGCCTCCATCAAAAAGTGAGCCAGACATTATGTAGACTTTCTAGTGATGACAGTATGCGACTGTACTCACACTAGCCATTATTCTTCTAACTGCCCCCACAATTTAGAAATTCAAAAGCTCTAATTCATCGTAAATAGTTGAAGGCGATCAAGAGTTCATTACCAGAACCGCGCCTCTCTTCCTGCAACCGTTGGTAATGGGCAAGGGAGAAAGCAGTACGTACCTGCGGCTTTGCACCAATATGATTGTCTTCGACTTTACAAAGAAACCAAAATTTCAAATCGTTACGTTCCATCCTTCAACAATATGCAATTACGTTATGAAGCATGAAATTAAATTTTGTAGTAACAATTTTTCTGTGTAACAAGTCTCGTTTAGCCAAATGTGATTCCTGTTAATGGGTTCTTTTTTGAAATGGATCGAGAGAAAAATCACTGGACACCCGCAGGTATTAATGCACGCAAGATGCATGGATTTGGATTCATGTAGACGAGAGATTTTCACACTGATAGTTTATGGAACTTTTTCCATTTTTTCCTGATTTTGGATAAACGACACTCAACCTAAGGGTGGAGCCAAGGTGGGGGACCAGCAGAGGCCCTGGCCTCCTCTCAAAAAAAAAAAAATTAATTGACATATAAAAAATTTAAATTGACATAAAAAATTTCTCTATTTTCAACTTTTTTCTTATTCTCTTGGAGTTCTTGTCCTTTTTTCATCATCTCCACTTTTAGGACGATCGCCTCTTGTTCTTTTTTAATTATTAGACATGAATTCTGCATTGATCGATTCAACATCTCTCCCAATCTCTTGGCATTGAGAGATGTTGATATTGGATTGAGGTATCTTATATATTTTTCGTATAAGATCGTAACAAAGAACAGCATGAAATAACATTGAAGTTACAAAGACTTTGTCTCCCAACTTTTACAGTTCTGCTGAAGGCTCTTGTTTCAGCAGTTATTTAGCAAAAGACAGGTGCATACCATGAAAATAGAGCATGCGAAGCTCATTTTCGAGAACACGCTCAAAATATTTTTCTCCTCTAAATCCAACTCAGTAAGAGATATTAATACTCAATAATTCATATCCAGGAACAACTGAATCCATCAAGAAAGAAAATAGATTAGGCCCAACAGGGATCGACTGGACCAGAAACTAGAAAAATTACATGGTTACAAATGAAATAATCAGGTATCAAATTTAATTTTACAATTAACTATAATCGGCTTGATAGTATAATGGGATCTTGGCAGCATCACTCTGTATAATTTCAAATAAAAATATAAACGTCCATAATAAACTGATCGTTTCATTTATGAAAGCCCAAGACATAACGTTGCTGGTGTAAAGCCGCAGGTGCTTTCTCTCTTGCCCATTACCAATGGCAGCAGGAGAAAGCAATTCAGGTAATGAACTCTTGAACGACCTTAAACTTTTCACATGGATATCATCATGAATTAGAGCTTCTGTAAGTATAAATTGCAACGACAGTTGGAAAAAACTAATGCAACTACAGTTACATACTATCATCAGTAGAATAGTCTACATTATGTCTGTGTTCACTTTTTGATGGAGCCAGATTGGCTGGACTGTTCTTTTCTCTTCCTTGTTTGACGTGTACATGCAGGTGATAAGGATAGCATTTGTTGAGCTTCAGCTGGACTCGGACGCTGTTCTAATGCATCAGATTCAGATGGGGAATGATCAAAATGTAGAGGAAGAAGCCAACGAGTTCTGATTTGTAGGGGTTGTGCTGGCTGTTGGTGCTGATACGGACTGTTCATATCTATATGGACAGAGGGCACCTGAGGCAGCTGAACCATTGAAGCTGCAGAGTGTTGAGTCCGTGATGATGATGGCTGCCCATCTTGTTGAGCAGGAACAGTGTTGGGGTCCGAGCTGTGTCTCGGACCAGGAGGCTGTGTATCTGCTAGATAAGAGTGTGGCAGTATGAGCCGAATCCGATTAAGCAACAAATCTGCCTTCTGCCAAACTTGAAGCAGCAAGGGAAGTGAACCTGAACAGCCATTATTCCCATGTATGCACGAATTTCCAGTCAGAAAGGACTAGTAAAAGAAGTATATGTACAATACATAAACTGCACTTCATATATATATATATATATATATATATATATATATATATATATATATATATATATATATATATATATATATATATATATATATATATATATATATATATGTATATATAGTCGGAAAAAGCCTAATAGTTGCTTAATTACTTTCAGGTACACGCAGAGGATTGCGGCCGCGACCAGGACCATATAAAAAAAGCGCTTGGTTGAGTCCCCTTGAAATATCGGCTGCCAAACTTTGAAGCTCAACCATTTCTCGAGTCGCTTCATCTAAGACTTCCGCTTGAGTGGATTCTGGACTTATGGTTAGAGGACGATAAGTATAATTGACTGGAAAGTAAACAAGTTTAATTTCTGAAACGATACAATATTTCATTCAATAAGCATCTTGTACTACAAGAGCGGATTTCCTTTAATTACCTGATATGTATTGATCGTCGGCAGACCAGACCGTCCTCTCCTCCTGAAATTTCTACACGCAAGAACCGGTTCGAAAGGTTCCAAATCAACCAAGAATTTGAAATAGAATAATGAACAGCCAAAAGACATTAGCAAAGAAAAAGAACAAGGCCAAAAACCGAAGAACAAACTAAAATATGCAGGTTAATTATTAAGATTCATTTCAGAAATCAGCCACCACAGCACCGCAAAAGAAGAAAGATTCGATGGATATGGAAGAATCTGGCTTCGTTTGATGATTCTATGACAGTAAGAAAGACACCGAGAAGCGCAAGAAGTAGAGAAAATAAAGAGAAACGGCGATGATGGTGCAGTTCAAGACTTTGGTACTTACCTCCTCCGAGTGATTTTTTCTTGATCGCTTGCGTCCCATATTGCATTCCTCTGCGTGTTGGACGCTTTCTCGTCTCTCTCTTTCTCTGTCTCCTACCGCGGAGGATGCATGTCTTTATAACGCACTTTTCGTAAATTATTATTTTTAGTTACTTTCTTTTTGAAAAACCGATATTGATGATTTCCTTCAAAGATCTCCAAATCTTTCTTCTCTCGTTGTAATTCCAAACGAAGCCCACTCTTACACTCTCTTGAAGCATCAAGAAAATAAAAAGAAAAAAATGCACAAAGATTTGTGGTTCGGATACAATGTTTTCCTATATCCATAGCTGCCACACATCAAGGTTTACACATAAAATCACATAAAATTAGGGCAAAACAGAAAAATGACATAAACGCTTTTACAAAAAATGACATAAATGTTTTCCTATATCCTTTTTTTATTATTTTCAAGGGCTTAGCATATACATTCATATAATAGGATTTTATAAAAATTTGGACAGTTCGATTTTAGTGGGTGTTATTCCTATCAAAGTCCAAGAATAACATAAGATCTCAAGAAAGGTTAAAAGAAAGAAAAGCTATAATAAGGCATCGATAATTTGTATTTGAGCTATACACAAATCCAAAACTATATCAGAGCTATATCTAGATCCGACTGAATTCCCTACACCGGTGCCATCGAAAGAAAACATAACAAATCACTTTAAATGAATTCTCCATGTAAAATAAGAAAACTAATGCTAGTTGATTGTCTATCAAATTATCATGACATATTACATTATAATGCCGATTAAAACAGCCAACAGAAGCTTCATGATCACCTCGCTCGGTCGACCAGCTTGTAGAAATTCATGATTCATGCATACGTGCTTTTAAGTTACTACTAAGAATAGGTAATTAGTCAAGAAAATATTTATCATCACAAGCCTTTAAGAAACAACAAGAACAAGACTCCCAAGAAGTGGGAGAAACTTATTTTTTCCGATGCATGGATCAGATTGAAACTAAAATACAGTGAACGAAGAGAGAACATCGGAAAAAGATCTGGACACATCATAAGAATGCCATCTACAGTGAACGCGAACAGAACGGTGAAATCACAAAGACCAAGCTGAGCATTGATCAGAATCAAGCCAAATGACGAAAGAAGAGAACAAGGATGAGAATGGTGTAATAAGGAAGGCCGTCGATTTGTTCGGCGTCAATGGCCGAAGCAACCTTCACAGTTCACAGGGAACTCCATTTCCTGCGGCTCTACAACGAATGCAGAGCCTTGCTGTGATCATCTGACAATGGAACGACCTCCCTCTCTCTGTGTGAAGGAGAAGGGAGGCTCCTCCTTATTTATAATGAGGACCTTAACCGCCTCTTGAATTTTATATTTAAAAAAACCGGAGAAGATGAAGATGAAGATGACGATGAGAACGATGATGATGACGACAGTACAGTTGAAAGTACAGGCTGCGCCAACGTAACTTCCGGAGACAAGTGGTGTCCGTTCGTTTAGGATTACAACGCAAGATTTGTAGATCTTAGAGGAAGATTTCAATGGCTTCCACGTAGAGTAAGTTGCCTTGAGGCTTTAAAAGCCACTCTAAGTTCTGTTGGTATACACGAAAGACACGATTAGACTTGAATTTCTTCCGCTTAACCACGTCATTTGAAGCAAGTCTGGACTCGGGAGAGTGTTTTTGTAAATTTGACCTTTTAATCTCATATATCTTTTATGGGTAGTTTGGTAGTTGAAATATCATTTGCTATAATAATAAATTCATGAAACAGTTATAAACTGTTTTTCTTTTTTTTATGAAACTGTTATAAAGTGTGTTTTTTTTTTCTTACCAGACGATTGGGAGAGTGTGTTTGTTACCCTGTATGAAAAAGTTGAACAGTGTTTTTGTAGATTTGACCTTTTAATCTCATATATCTTTTATGGTAATTGAAATATCATTTGCTATAATGATAAATTCATGAAACAGTTATAAACTGTTTTTTTTCTTGTTTATGAAACTGTTATAAATTGTGTTTTTTTTTTCTTACCAGACGATTGGGTTGTTGGGCAGTTCATGACTCAAACGACTTCTTCCGCTTACACACACTAAATCTCATATTTAATTGCCTGTTTTTTAACCAGACGATTGGGTTGTTGGGATAAGTATGAAGAACTCGAGGGGATGAGCTTTCTCATCATTCCTTACCACAACGGAATCCAAACTGTTAAGGGTTGCTCTCTAACCTTCGTGCCGATAGAGTTGAACCATTTGATTCAGATCTTAATGTGGAAAAGTCTCTCCAGCCAAAGACTCTTATTTAGTTAAAATATTAAAGTGGAACGATCTGTTCCTTCAAAGAGAAGTGTGACCAAGGACATGGTCGAGATGAACTTGCTGGCATTGGGTGTTCATATATATGAAGAGCAGATTCGGCTACAGAGTTGATTCTCTTCAACCAGTGGCGCGGGAGCGTCCCCGGTGTTTCCTGGTGAGGTTTTACGAAACTGCGATGGAGGGCTATGCTGCTGTATGTTGGAAAACATAATGCGGGCCCTAGATATAACTGAAATCCAAACCCAAATCTATGCGAAGAAAAACTGACATAGTCTCGACCTCTAAAATAATTGTCACTAATAACTTTGGCAGAGTATACTAAACTATTTATTCATCAAAAGAAACATTACAGAAAGAGGTGCAAGAAAACTCACCTCGACTCACGCAATGAGCCAAAACCCCAATGCCCTTGCAGTACACTTGAAACTACAATGCACGAACTCACGAAGGGAACACACGAGCTAACACTCACAAGCTTACAAATGGAGCACACTCAACTCACAACCAAAATCACTCAACTTGATTTGCTACACACCCTCAAAATGACCAATCATCCCTATTTATAGGAAGAGGAGGTCGGTGGATGAAGCTTCCATGGTTTTCCATTTTTTTATTTTTTTCTTTACTAATTAAGCACCGCCTTAATCCACCGACTTTAAAAGAGAGGCTCACCACCGACTTACAAAAGATAGGAAGATGCTCGTTGTCTCTTGGGTCATCTCGACTCTTCCAAGAGAGTCGGTGATGACTCTCTACAATCTCCCCCTCATTACCGACTCTCGACTCATCTTCACCATCTCTATCTCTACCTCTTCCTCTCTCTCGGACTACGTCTGCATCGGCTAGTGGAGTTGGGTACTGCCTGGGCAACTAACACAATGCCTATCGATGGCGCATCTCCGTGTCATCCCCGTGCTACAGAACTTTTGTGCACCCAAATCTGGCCAAAATCAAATGCAATCTTCAAAAGCCATCGGCTTGCTTTGCCATAGCGAATACAAATTGTCAGTGGAAGACATGATGCAGCAGATGAAAACCTGCGTTGGTCATGAGAGAAAGAGATTTAAACCAAAAAAACAAAAAGTTGTGCCGTCTATGCCCGATGGACAGCGGCCATGTTGAAACAGGGAGGCACTGCAACTCTGCTCGAGCACTTACGTACTCGATAGAGGCAAGAAGGAACATCATGCATCTAGCAAGAAAGATGGTGAGAATGTTCAGTTTGGGCATCAGCCCTACCGGATCATGGTCGGCTCTCACGGACGGCTCCGCAGATGACACCGTGAGGATCACTACGTCAAAGAGCACGTAGTATGAGGATCACCGGGCAACTATGTTTCTCTTCTTCAAGAGAAATGCAAGTTCTTTGAGGCCAACTTAAATCATTATTAAGGAGAACTTAAATCATTAAGGCGAACTTAAATCACTTTCATCTCAAGAGCTATCTTGTGGTGTTTGCCAAGTCACATGAGTATTTAAAAAAGGTTCATGTACCTGTATCTAAAAGTGAGTACTTAGATATATTTGGGCATCTTTTAAAAGGAACAATTCAATGCGTAATTGTAATGGTGGTGGACGGCCTACTTAAAACTGTCTCAACTTGACGATTCGACCAAATAAAGGTGGTGTCAAACAACAAATGCTCGAAGAATTCTTATGAATTTTCTTTTATTCTTTATTCTTTGTTCTTTTTCTTTGATTGGATTGCTCGACTTCTTTTAAAGGGAGGCCCTCCAGCAAAAAATTTCACGTCAAAGATAAGTCTAAATGAAAAAGAAGGAAAAAAAAAAAACAGCTTGACCCAATAAGTCTACCACTCACTCGTCGAAATCGAATCAATGACTAACAATTTACCAGTTCACCAGCACAAGTGCACAACCAATTATACTAAGCCCCTAACTTAAAAATAAATTAAGTGGAGATCCCACACCAGCCCATCAAAAATTGCATTGTACTGAATCTAGGCTCGAGTTCAACCACATTTGACGCCCAGACCAGGGTTGGTGACTTGTGTGACCTAACTAGAGAGTTCTGACCTACATAGAATAATATGATTTAACATATAAATATAATTATTTATAATAAAATAATATATAGTAATATACATTTAAATAAAATGATGTCAAAAAATAAGTTACAGGGCTGAGTCGAGTTGGCTCGGTGCTCCACTTTAAGTATGAGTCCAGGCCCAAGCCGAGACGCTGGCTGGCCTCGGACAGCCTGTTCTAGGTCGGACACCCAGCTGGTTGGCGCTGGCACATGACCTTTGACATGGGTATGCGGTCTGCACGCTCACACTTGGTGATAAAATTTGCTACCAAGATCTAATTCAAGAAGAAAAAGAAAAAGCACTCACGTTGGAAACTTAGAAATGGCCTTGGCCCTTCGCTGCTTCGCCCCCCTCCCCTTTCTTGTGAATGGTTGGGCGCAATGGGTGAGAAAACAAAATGTTTCTCATTGATGTTTAAAGCTTGTAGTAAGGTTTAGAGGGTGACTTGCAGCTTATGTCCTTTCAAGGGACGGGGTCACTTGTGTATGTTTGAAAGTTAGAAAGTGATTGCACCCCCTTTCACCGGGGTGGGTGAAATGACATAACGGTTCATAAGAATTACAAACAATTTATAAATAGGCATTTATATTGATATATAAACATGCACCTAGTTGTTTAATCCATTCAAGCAGAACCATTTGCTCAAGAAAAGTTTGAGATTAATCCTATGGAGATTAACTTGTATATGTGCTATGTTTCAACTGAGTAGGAAGAGTATTTCATCCAGCCGCTCAGTTGAGAGCTTATTCTCTTTATCTCCTATGGTACTATGCTTGTTTTTGGTGTCTTGAGTTGATATTCCCGTTATGTTTCAACTTGCATATTGGTACCCCCTTCTCCTTTTGCAGTCCAAGAAGTTGATACAACATGAGTTCTAGGCCCCGGTTTCATCGGTTACAAGATCTAGTAAACCCATTGTTATGAACTAAAGTTAGTAATTACTATCATGAATTATCGCATTATGCAAAATGACCACTATCGAACGTTGCAACGTGGTTACCGTTGGGAGCTGGTGTCTAGTGAAGAAAGTATGGTATTTCCTTATCATTCTGTTATCTATGTGCAACAACCTCTATAAGTGGCAACCACAGGAGAAGGAAGGCTGTTTCATGCCCGTTGTATTCCATTCTCACATCTTTGATTGTCAGGGTAGAACCAAAGAGTTTTGATGAAGCAATCAAACATAAAGAATGGTGAGACGCGATGGACACCGAAGTATGTGCATTACAAGAAAGCAAGACTTAAATTTTGGTAGACCTCTCTAAAGGAACCAAGCCAATTGGGTGTAAATGGGTATGTAAAATACCACTAGATGGATCTATAGAACGCTAAAAGGCCTGATTAGCAAGAAGGCATCAATTATAATGAGACTTTTGCACCAATAGTGAAAATGGATGTGAACAATGCCTTTTTTCATGGTGATATCCAAGATGAAGTCTATATGTAGGTACCACGAGGATATACCAAATAAGGGGAGAAACAAGCGTGTAAACTGCTTAAGTCACTTTACAGCTTAAATAGTCCCCATGAAACTGGTTTCACAAACTCTCGACAACCCTAGAAGAATTCAGATTCATCTAATCTCAGGCAGATCATTCCTTGTTCACTTATCGACAATGTAACATCTTTCTTGCTGTTTTGATATACGTTGATGATTTATTAATGGTAAGCTTACACTACAAAGTTCACGTCCTTCCTTTGCCAAAAATTTCACATGAAGGACTTGAGAAAACCAAAATATTTTTTAGGTATTGAAATTTCTTGCTCATCTAAGGGTATTTATCTATCACAACCAAAATATGGGTTGGATATTATTCAAGAAGTAGGTCTTTTGGGAGCCAAACTGGTTTTTAGTTGAATTTCCGGTGAAGCCTTAGACATGGCCTAGACGCCGATCCAGGAGAATTCATCAAAGACCCTGCTCATTATCGTTTTATAATAGGAAGGATGATTTATCTCAACATTACTTGACCATATATAGAGTTGGTGGGTGCATGTCCAAAGTTAATTTATGCAACAACCCCGTCTACCTCATCTTCAAGAAGCATTACGTGTTGTTCAATATCTCAACAACAAAATAATATGCACCTAAGTGTGTTCTGTGACTCAGATTGGGCAGCGTGTCAGAAGACAAGGCGCTCAGTCATTGGCTATTGTGTATTTCCTGGGTTCGTTCCGTTCTCTTGAAAAGCAAAGAAGCAGCAAATTGTATCCCAATCATCCACTGAAGCAGTTGGCTATTGTGTATTTCTTGGGTCCGTTCCGTTCTCTTGGAAAACAAAGAAGCAGCAAACTGTATCCCGATCATCAGCTGAAGCAGGTCAATGGCTAACCTGGTGTGCAAGATTACTGGGTTGAAGAATTTATAACATGATCTAGAAGTAAATCAAACACAATTCGTCACTGTCCCCCAGTGGCAGTATGAAACTGCTGCAAGCCTGCATGGAAAGATCCTTTTGAAACTTTCATCAGCCTTCCCAAGAAGGGCTCCCAATTATCAACACTACTTGGCGATTAATTGGGGTGAGTAGTTCTCTCGTTCTAATTATCTTAATGATATTTTCTTCATGTTAAATATGCAATTACTTGGTTGTGAGAACAGAGACTGTGGGTACCGCTTCCCAAGAAGAAATTATCCGATTCTACGTAAAGAAGTCATTAAGTAAGATATTTCCTTGTCTAATGATGGCTAACCGATTTCTATGTTGCAGTCTATGTCACCATAGGTGGAGTGTGCAGGTGCTATTGCGGGTGCCCGAGTGGTACATCTAAAAAATATTAGGTAGGGTGGTGCGACAAGAGTATTTTATTATTATTATTATTATTAATTTATTATATAAGATGAGGAATTAGCAACATATTTTCTGTTGGTATACACACTTCGAAATTCTTCCAATTTCAACGATTCACGGAGACTACTAAGAACACTTTCAATAGAAGATCTAAATTTATGGAAAATCATTCGCATACATCTAGTCAATTATCTGAATGCTCATTCCAAGTAAACGGGCTACAGCAAATCTAACAAAACTAATCGTTCAATTTGATTGAAAAAACTCTGAAATGGGCTCCAGAACCCTTCTTCTATGTAGACTTGATGATCCAGAACTCTTCTCCTACGTAGACTTGATGATCTGCAGCCTATTTTTTGCCTTAACTAACCTTGTATTTAGATCATCAATAAAACGAAGGGATTGGATCAGTTTGAAAAGGGATAAGTAGTGAAGATTATTTTTTGAACCATTTTATGACAAAATAAAAAATGGTAGGAATAATTAAGAGATAAAAAGAACAAAATTTATACATTTCTAAAAAACATAAGTCATATAGAAGAAAAGCAAGGGATAAAGTGACTTGATCAATTCTACCACAATTGGAAATTTCGTGAAGTTACTGTGGATGAAAGGCCACTCACATAATATAGTTTCATATGGCCTATTTCTAGCTAGGGACGATACGATATAATATGCATATAATATAATAAGTAAAAACCCCATTTGATTAGCCACTTTTTTCTCAGGCAATTCACTCAGTTTCATCAAAGTCTTCCTGATCTTGAATCTGAATTCTGTTTGTGCATTGACAGGCAAAGGCCTTAGTCATCCTGTTATTCTTTCTTTCAAGAAACGGTTTTGGAAAGAGAGTCCAATCATAGTATAAGTATCAACTGTCACGCTCTTCACCAGCAACATATTCATTTCTGAAGGGCAAGTTGGCATTCGAGAGATTGAAGAGACTGGGCGAATTCTTTTGGAAGATTCATAATGCCTCACAAGCCAAGGTCCTTCTCTGCACCGCCACCATGACCATCTTTTTTCTTTCTGTTTCTTTTTCTCTCGTCTTCAACTTTGACTATCCTCTTGGAGTTCTCGACTCTGCAATTTGCTGTACATTATTTGAGTTGGTTTTTTTCGCCTGGTGAAGCGTTATACCCGATGTGATTGTAGTTGGTTTTCTTCAAACTTGAAACTCTTCATTTCTCTTTTCCCTTTCCTTTTCCAGCTATCTTGATTGTAGTTCTGATTCAGACTGTTGGTTGATTTTGGAGCATTAGGAAGCTTGGGTTTAAATGAATTTGCGGTACAAAGTAATTTTGAAGTTTTAATCTCTTTGATATGAACTTTTGCTGCTGTTGGCTTCTTTTTCTATTCATTTCTACAAGTAGTTTATGTTTACGAGAGAAATATAGAAGCTCCCCTGCTGCAGCAGCGTTTCTTTTGATCTGATTAAGCTCATATCGGTTGGGTTTCTTTTCTTTGGTGAACAATATCTCCTTTTAAGACTCTTCACGTTGGCACCTCTCTTTCTTTTAGGAGAAGCATTTTTATATTTATGATTTTTTTTTTTTATGAGCTTCCTTGTTTGATACATTTCTCTGTGCAATTCTTTGCGCAGATTCATGGTTATTTTGTCTGTCTTGCTCACTTCATGGAAATGTCATTTTCTGCTCGTAAGAAAAGATGATTGAGTAAACTCTTGCAAGGAGCACCACTTCTTGGCTGCATTCTTTCCTTTTACCTAGAGATTTTTCAATTGATGCTGGTTTTGCTTTCTTTAAATTGGAAACATTTTAAATTGGCAATTACTTCACAAATTCTTGAACAGGATGTTCTACCTGATCATCTTCCTTTCTTTTGCGCCCATTTAGATATAAATCGCCCACTTCTGAAAATTTTGATGCAAAATTCTTGAACAGGATGTTCTACCAGATCATCTTCCCTTCTTTTGTGCCCATTTATATAATATAAACCGCCCCTTTCTGAAATTTTTGATCCTTACTCTCAACGCCTCCATTCCTCCATAGAAGCTGTGTCTTGAACTACTCTTCTTGAATGCAGGAACCCCAAGAAGAAAAAGAACAAGACAGCTGCTCAGAAGCAAAGTGCATCACATGGTTGGGTTGGAGAGACTTCACTACAGTTTGGTAATTAGTGGTCATCCTGCCTTTTTGAAGAAACAATACAAGTTCAAATCTCTTAGACTAACAATTGTTTCATAGGGTCTCAAGCCCTTGAACAAGCACCCCCTGTTGAAGGAGATGTTATGCGCGAGTTGACTGCACAAGAAGTTTGTGAAATCTCTGATATGATTGAGGTCCAAGTTGTCTCAGCACGTATTCTTGAGAAACTCCAAGCGGCAGATTCTCGAAGGAGTGATGGTCCTTTACCTGAAAGTGAGAATAGGCGTTTCCATCTATAGCAGAATCTTGTTCAAGCTTGAGAATTCTTACTTCAAAATTCATGCTAATGTGTATGGAATTATAGTATAACTTCAGTTTTTTATGTCACCCCAAATGGTGCTCTTAATTTTTAATTTGTATAACTGCAATGTTTCTAGCTTCCACAATGACTAATCACATTTTTCCAGGGTTGCAACCAGTGTTGAGTTCAATACGTGAAAAAGCAGGCGCCTACTTGTCACAGATTCTCCACTTGTTGGAAGATGATGATAGTGAGTCTTCAGAAAGCTCGGAGAAATTGGCTCCTGAACCAAATCAGCAAAGAGATCAGACTACCCCAAAAGAAGAAGATCCGCCACACCCTGGACAAGTTCCTCTTCATTTTCACATATATGCTTCTGCTTTGCTCCCTGAGCCATACGTGGCGCAAGGTTGGCATTACGTTCCTGTTCTACAACATGGAGCACCACCTCCAGCAGGGGGGAACCAGTTCGTTCCTGTTCTACAACATGGAGCACCACCTCCAGCAGGG
Source organism: Nymphaea thermarum (assembly GCA_011799765.1). Classification (NCBI taxonomy): domain Eukaryota; kingdom Viridiplantae; phylum Streptophyta; class Magnoliopsida; order Nymphaeales; family Nymphaeaceae; genus Nymphaea; species Nymphaea thermarum. The sequence continues at coordinate 22,799 of JAANDH010001642.1, read as the reverse complement.
GGGAACCAATTCGTTCCTGTTCTACAACATGGAGCACCACCTCCAGCAGGGGGGAACCAGTTCGTTCCTGTTCTACAACATGGAGCACCACCTCCAGCAGGGGGGAACCAGTTCGTTCCTGTTCTACAACATGGAGCACCACCTCCAGCAGGGGGAAACCAGTTCGTTCCTGTTCAAGAGCATGTAGTGCCGACTCCAGCAGGGGGATACAAACCTGTTCTTGTTCATCATGGAAAACCCATGCACCACATGCCCATGCCTCTTGTGCTATCCACTTACCGCCCTGGATATCCACAACACAATCGGCGAGCAGAAACCTCAGCACCCCTACATGGAAACGAAGAAAGGCAGCAAGATTCTCAAGCTAACAACCCTTCTCAGAATAATTCTCTCCAAGGTGGAGTTCCTGAAAGTAATCTTGGAGCTCACCAATGCACCCTGGGTGAGCTATTTTATACTTTTCTTGTTTCATTCAACTTTATTGTGTCATTTTCATGTTCATATCAATGTTGACAGATGCATACTGAAACTGGTAATGGGGCAGCTAATGAATTAAAGTAGACTAAACACTGTTATCTGTTTGTAAATTTATCTTTCTTTTCGTTTTCTTGTTGAGATGAGTGTGCGATATTTTGCAGGAGCACAAACAGGTGAAATCCAAGCAGAAGAATCAGCTGCCCATTGAACAGCTCGCTCAAATAATCAGTCTGCAATGTTTTCAACCTCTCTTCTCTGTAGAGTGCTCGACAATGTAGACATGCCTCTGAATCGTTATGCGACAGTCGGGCAGATTATGTTCACAATATTTTACTGGCCGGCCAAGCAATTGAGTCAAGTTACTGCTAATCCTTGATGCGACTTCTTCTTTTTCCGACTGTTTTCTACTTGCCTTTTTCAATGTCAGCTCTTACCATCCTGCAGTTTCATGTACAAAAGCACAAATTCATGAGTAATAAACTTTGTTACTTCTGTGACAGTTTTCTCTCGACAGAAGCCCAAATTACACCAAAAAAATTTTACAGACCTTCGTCGATTCAGCACAAACCAAGTTCAGCAAAATTGATTGAATCATGCATTAAAAAAGCAGAGATCAAATAATTTTCAACAATGAAATAAAATTCTTGTAAAATCAACTATGACACTTTAGAAAGACAATCGCATGATGAAAAATTACGTCTGTTATTAATATTATCTGATAAACTTTTGTTAATCTAAAATATATTTACACTGTGAAGACCTGCCCTTTGTCTACACTTTTCCAATACGGACCTCACTTTTGTTGACGACTGCCAAAAAGGGCCTCAAGTCTCGAGTTAAACCAATGCATGCATGTGGAACTAACATTGTTCGCTTATAAAGTTACACAATTTTTCCAATTTCCACTATTAAAGGAAATATATATTATTGCCATTTTTATTATCATAACTCAGTATTTTAACCAAATTTAGAAGGGTAACTAGTGGCAAGGCCTTATTTACCAAAGGTAGAACTCTTTCTTCTAACTATAAAAGTTCTGAGCACACATATCTATTTGTGTATGTGCACATGTATGTCTATATACAGGGGTGGAGGAAGAGTGGGGCCCGCCTAGGCCATCGCCTACCCCAAATTAGCTGTAAAAAAAAAATTTACATTAGAGAAATAAAAAAAATTTAGTTGTTCAATGTATTTTTTCTATTTAGGTTCAATTTGGCTCAACCCAAATTTGAGGTTGGATTATTTGACATGTCTCTAAACGAAATCCTGGTTTCGCTCCTGTCTATATATGTACCTAATATAGAAAGTAGATGTATGTATGGGTCTAGTAGCTGGTAAAATTCGTAAAGCAATGTAGATATTTGCTGCAGTAGATTTGTCAAGGCAATATAGATTGAACATTAAGGGTGTGTTTGATAGCCTTGGATCTCATATCCAAGGCTGATACGAGATCCCCATTATGTGGTACCCACATTGTATGAACAAACACCCGATTTTGGCACTGTGTGAAAAAGAGAATTGTGATTGTTGGTTTATGGCAAACACATTAGGTTTGAGATTGGATGGAAAGTGGGTCTGACCTTAAATCTAAGGATCTAAGATTCCCAATGATCTCAAATCACCACGGATCTCAAATCCGATGCTATCAACATCCCCCCAGATTTAAGTTCTTCAAGGAGATGCTCAAAAGCAACTAAACTCCCCTGTATATCGAAGTAGAGCTTTTGAGCAAATGTGCTCTCCTTTGCATTCACGACCAGGCCAAGAATGAATGCAAGGCATTCATCATGAACTATTACAGAAGTATCAATGTTTATTACCCATTAATTTTGTCTTTTGTACATGAAACTGAAAAGATAAAGCGAACTGATCACGAAAAAAGTAGGAAAAAAAGAGGTCGCCGCTAGGAAGAGCAGTAACTTGACTCAATTGCTTGGGTTGCTAGGAAAATACTGTGAACATAATCTGCTTGATTTTCGCGTAACCAATCGCCTTCTAGATATGTCCACATTGTCTAGCATTCTAACAGAGCAGAGAGGTTGAAAACTTTGAAGGCTGATCATTTGAGCGAGGTGTTCAATGGGAAGCAGATTCTTCTCCTTGGGTTTCAGCTTTCTGTGTTCCTGCAAAATACCACACACCCATCTCAATAAGGAGAACGAAAAGAAAGAAAAACACATAGACAAGTAAATTCACAAGTAGATGACTATGTTCAGTCTACTTCAATTCATTAGGTGCCCACCATTACCAGTTTCAGTATGCATCTATCAACATTGATATGGACACAAAAATGACACAATAAAGTTCAATGAAACAAGAAAAGTGTAAAACAGCTCACCCTAGGTGCATTGGCAGGCTCTAAGATTATTTTCAGGAACTCCATCTTGAAGAGCATTATTCTGAGAAGGGTTGTTAGCTCGAGAATCCTGCTGCCTTTCATCGTTTCCATGTGGGGATTCTGAGGATTCTATTCGCTGATTGTGTTGCAGATATCCAGGGCGGTAAGGGGATAACACGTAAGGCATGGGCATGTGGTGTATGGCGTTTCCATGGTGATGAACAAGAACAGATTGGTATCCCCCTGCTGCAGTCGGCTCTCCATGCTCTTGAACAGGGACGGGCTGGTTCCCCCTTGCTGGAGGCGGTGCTCCATGTTGTAGAACAGGAACGTAATGCCAACCCTGTGCCACGTATGGCTCAGGGAGCAGAGCAGAAGCATATATGTGAAAATGAAGAGGAACTTGTCCAGGGTGTGGTGGATCTTCTTCTTTGGGGGTAGTCTGATCTCTCTGCTGCATTTCTTCAGGAGCCAATTTCTCAGAGTTTTCTGCAGGCTCACTATCATGTTCTTCCAACAAGTGGAGAATTTTTGACAAGTTTGCCACTGCTTCTGCACGTAATGAATTCAGCTTTGATTGCCAGCCTGAAAAAATGGGATTTAAGCATTCCAGTTGGATGGCTAAATAAGTATTGCTAGAAGTGCAGTAACACAAATTTAAGAGCCTGAATTTATATTATAATTCTGTAGATATTAGCATGAACTATGAAGAGTACCAAGTTTGAACAAGATTGCAGGCATAGTTAGAAAAGGAGCAAGCTAATGCAACTGGAATGAACACATTTTCAGTATAATGCTGGCTGTCATGTTCTATAAAACGCCTATGCTCACTTTCAGGTAAAGGATGATGGCTCCTTCGACAATTTGCCTTTCGGAGTTTCTCAAGAACATCAGATGAGATAAGTTGAACCTCAAGAATATCAGCGATTTCACCAATGTCTTCTGCAAACATGCGAGCCTTCACCATGGCATCATCTTCAATAGGAGCCACTGGTTCATCGGCTTCTGACCCTGCAAAAAATTATTAGACAAACGATTTGAGCAAGTATTTGCCAGAAGGCAGGATTGCCGCTCATTACCATGTTGTGATGTCTCTCCAACTGGACCATGCAAAGTAATTTGCTTCTGCGCAGCTGACTCCTTCTTCATCTTGGGGTCCCTGCATTCGAGAATAGGAATTGAAGAAAGAAAAGGTCAAGAGGATCTGCTAGAACATCTAACGCAAGCAAAGAAAGGATGGGGGCCTGCCCCTTTCGCAGCCATTATCCGGAACAGTAAACAGCTAATCTGAGAAATGGAACTCAAAAAATAAATCACGATTGGCTGAAGGAAAGATTGAAATCGGCTAACAACTTAATCTTTTTGTTGCAAACAAGTTGCCTGTTCAATAATCTGGTAGACTTCTGGTGACCAGAACACATGGCAAGAAGACAGGACACCCAAGAAATCCTAACCACATATATTATCAAAGAAACCAGCATCATTTGAAAAAGCGCTTGCGTCAGATTAAAGAATGGCGCCAAGAAATGGCGCTCAGTGCAAGACTTTTCTATTTTTTCTATGAGCGGAAGGTGTTGCATTTTCAGTTGAAGAAAGCAACACAGACAAAGAAACCATGGTCCATGAGATATGCGCAAAAGGCTTTGCACAGAGAATTTTATCAAACAAATGAAAGTCAATCGAGAAAAACCATCTAAGGTACCAGAAAATGCTTCTCCAAAATGAAACAGAACATAAACACCGGGGTTTGGAGAAAAAGGAAAATCCATCAATGTAGAGAACAATGCGCCAGAGAAAAATAAAATAATGTGAAGCAATTAAGAACCCATGAATAGAAGCTTATTGTCATTCCAAGACAATCAAATTTCGAAGCGAAGAACACCAAGAGGATAAAAAATGTTGAAGATGGCATAGAACAAAAAGAAAAAGATGCTCATGAATCATGATGGTGGTGCAGAGAAGGACCTTGAGTCTGTAAGGCAGTATGAATCCTCCAAAAGAATTCTTCCAGTCTCTTCAATCTTTTCTATGCCAACTTGCTATTCAGAAATGAATATATTGACGATGAAGAGCGTTCTTGTTCGCACTTAGACTCAAAGCAAAGTGTCTTTCTCAAAACCGTTTCTTGAAAGAAAGAAGAAAAAGATTAACCAAAGCTTCTTACTTGAAGCGGGGTATGAGGGGTTTATCTAAAATTAAGAAGAAATGAGGAGATCCATTTGCAAAAGTTCCAACAAGCGTCAAAGAAAAGATTTCAGTTGCACCCGAATCCAAATCCAGACATCACTTGCGTGCATTAAACATCTGAATCCAAATCCAGACATCTAGATCCATATCCAGAAACGACCGAATCCACCATGAAAGAAAAGCATTAGTCCCAACAGAGATCAAGGGGGCCAGAAACAGAGACCACATTTGGCAAAACGAGACTTCACAGGTAGAAAATTGCATTAGTTATAATGGAAATCGGGTCCGGAGTTTGGCGTCCACGTTCACAACTCTTAACCATCTTCACAATCCAATAAGATCTTGTTCGCATCAGGATTCACCACAATTTCTAATCAAATAATCTAAACAATAATAAAATTGTTTAATAAATTACGGTTGCATTAATAAAAGTTCAGAACATGATTCTATTGTCGTAAAATTGTGTTACATTATATGCATTTTTTATTGTATCTTCCCCAGATAGAATTTGATCATCAAGTTGCTTTACCACTTACATCTGTTACATGAATTTTCTTGAAAAATGTTCCAGCTTAGTTCTTTTCTGTTTCTTTCTCCTTCCTACCATCCTTCCCTTATCATGAAACATTGTTTAAAAATTATTCACCACTTATACGTCAGTATCCAAACCCATCAGCCCCCATCTTTAGTCATGACAAATACAAAATTAGTTAAAGTTAAATAAAAGAGGCTGCAAAGCCGTCAAGTTTATATGGAAGAAGAGTTTTGGACCGATCCCAAATTATGCTGATACTTGCATTTCAAATGGTACATTTAATTTTGGCAGGATATGTCATAGCCCTCTCAGAGTCAATGAGGATTCAGGTCTCACTAACACTAGATATGTGATGATTTTTCACAAGGTAAAAAATAAACACATAAAAAGTTTCTTTTCTATATATATATATATATATATATATGCGCACACACTATGCAGGTCCTCTAGAAAGGGATCTTGTGAACACGTATATAAAGCACCAGAAAAGAAGAAAGCAAGATGTAATACGAGACAGAAAGTCTGTAACAACGGTTACTGTTTTATTGTTTGTACACATTGCCATGAACCCATTACAGGTGACACCGTAATATCCGCTCATAAGGAAACGGGAAGCAAATGGAACAAATCTGAAGGAAGTTTCTCAAGTCCCAAAAGTGGCTTCTTGATTGAAACGCTTGCACAGGTGATAACAATTGTTTGAACACAATCTGCCGAACTGTTATACGGAAAATCACAATCGATGAGACCCTAGGGATTGAATCGATTGCAGTGTGTGTTTCTGCCAACAGATTGTCGAAGAGAAACGTATCGCAACTGCATCACTTTCCTTACTTCCTGCAACATAGAATGCACATATCACTTAGCCACTTCCTTTCTAGTCCAAATTAGGGAATGGAGTCCCTCTTCATACAAGCAGAGAACCCATTCTAGTTGATTCTGTAATATATGATTACTCCATTATTATATACATTACCAACCAGCAGTTAGTCTTAATCTGCTCGTATTAACATGAAGACAACGTCCCTAAGATGATAAAACGAGAGAACAACTCACCGCAATTTGACCAATCATTCTTTTTGAGCATCTGATTGGGATGCAAAAAGATCCTTCCATGCAATGGTCCCAAACGGGATTCGCGGTTTCGGACTCCTTTTAGGTCGGGTTGCAACATTTTCAGAAGCCTGATGCTGCGGCGTGTTTGCAGTCGGTTCAGATGGGGATGGAACATCTTGAGGAGCCAGATCCTGAGTTTGTGGGTCTGCACTCGGTTCAGGTTGGGATGCAACATCATGAGAAACCTGATCATGAGTTTGTGGTTCTGCACTTGGTGTGGATTGGAAATATTCAACATCTTGAGAAACTTGATTCTGAGCTTGCGGGTTTGCATTCTGTTCAGATATGGATACGACATCTTGAGAAGTCTGATACTGCATTTGTGGTTTTGCACTCGGTTCAGATGGTGATGGAACATCTTGAGAAGCCAGATCCTCAGTTTGTGGGTCTGCACTCGGTTCAGGTTGGGATGCAACATCATGAGAAACCTGATCATGAGTTTGTGGTTCTGCAGTCGGTTTGGATAGGGAACATTCAACATCTTGGCAAGCCTGATTCTGAGCTTGCGGGTTTGCATTCAGTTCAGAATCTTCAGACATGGATGCGACATCTTGAGAAGTCTGATACTGCATTTGTGACTTTGCACTCGGTTCAGATCCGGATGCAACATCTTCGGAAACCAGCTGATACTGAGTTTGAGAAAGACCTGCGCATGCAGGTGTTGAGGGCTGTGTCTGTTGGGTTTCTTCAACTTGCTGTTGATGTTGTTCATATGCATCTTGAGGAAAATGGGAGGGAGGATGCGAAAGAGTTGTAATGGAATCACTCAATGCCAGTCTTTCCAATAGCATCGGTGCGGCGTCTGTTGGCTGATGCCGCTGCTTGTGAAGGGCTGCATATTGGTATTCAAGGAAATCTCTCCATGCAGCTGTTTCCCTGGGGGATTGCTGCTGTTCATAAGCGTTGGATTCCGGTTGGGATTCAATAACTCGGGAAGGATGTTCACGAGCGCTAATGGAATCCATAGATGCAGGTCTTCCACGTTGCTTGTGCGCTCCTATCGGCTGATGGTGCTGTACTGTTTCATAGCATTCAGATAAGGATGTAGCATTTTGAGATGTATTATACTGACTCTGCGTTTCGGCTCTCGGTTTAAATCGGAATGCAACATCTTGAGAAGCCAAGGAGTTCAAATGGGAATGCAACATCTGCGTTTCGGCTCTTGATTTAGATCAGAATGCAACATCTTGAGAAGCCAAGGAGTTCAAATGGGAATGCAACATCTGCGTTTCGGCTCTCGGTCTAGATCGGAATGCAACATCTTGAGAAGCCAAGGAGTTCAAATGGGAATGCAACATCTGCGTTTCGGCTCTCTCTTGTTGATGCTCTCCATATAGAATGCATGATTCAAATGAGAATGTAACCAAAGGAGGAGAAACAAGACAAGGACTTCTGATTGATAGAGCCAGATCTGGCTTTTGGTGCCGTGAATATTCATCGAATCCAATTTGAGAGGCAACCCTTTGAGAAGGCTCATAATGAGCTTGACGAAGATTTTGCCATGAAAGGCTCCGACCGCATGGCATTCTTGGGGCTTGTTCATACTGATACTGATGAAGCAGACCTGCATGAACAAGTGGCATCTGAGGCGGTTGAACCATGCTGGCTGCTGAGTATAGAGGCTGTGGCGATCCATCTTGTTGAGCAGAAATAGCGTCCAACAAAGGATTCCCCCAACAAAGGGGAGCCAAGCTGTGTCCATGTTCAGGAGGTTCAGCGCATTGAGGTTGAAGGTTATCCAGCAAATGTGACCGTTCCAGCATAGACAGAATCTGAAACAATGTTTGAGCTACCCTCTGCGCACCCTGAAGCAGCTGAGGCGGTGGGCCTGAATAATTGGAATTAGACATATGTGTGGGTAAACTTTCAGTTAGGAACAATGGCTACAAAAAGAAGTATAACCAATACATGAATGCCAGTCACATAAATAACAAAAAAGGTATTTTATAGAAAGATCGACTTCCATTATTGTGTTTAACCATCGCTGAGAAAGAGAGAGCGATGTGAGAGACAGATAGAGAGAGAGAGGGAGATTAGAATGTTCTACAAAAGCCTAATGGTTACTCACCTTCAGGTACTTGGAAATAGTCGTGGCTCCGATCTGAAGGACCAAAAAAGGGAGGTCCCTGGGAGAACTGCGATTCAAATATGGCACGTACAGTAGCCGCTAGGTCGAGTCTTCTTAGAATATCAGCTGTCAATCTTTCAATTTCCAACATTTCTCTAGTTGCTTCGGCAAACGCATCTGCTTGAGTGGATCATGAACTTATGGTCAGAGGATGATAAATATAATTGACAAGGGGAGACACAGTTTTCTAAAAGGATGCAATATTCATTAATTACCATGTTCGTGTGTCCATTTCCTTGAATTACCCGACATATCTTGGTCGTCAGCACAAGTGTCCTGCCCTGTCTTCTTAAAATTTCTGTACGCAAGAAAATATTGATAAATGCGGAGTTATGATTTGGAGAATTACATTCAATTATCAAACGGTCAAAAACCAAATGAGAGCGACAGAGAAAATGACAATCTTATTATCAATCAGAAGTACATGCAGCAACTAGGCCAAGAACCCAAGGAAGTTGGTTGTGTAGATGATTCTTGTATTTTTAATTAGATGCGCGCTTCAATTCTTTTTTCTTCTTCGAAACTATCACATTTTTGAATGACAACAAGTGAGTCAAGGGTTGTCCGGCGTTCGTTGTTGCGCCGATCCTGGTCACCCAGCGGCAGCACAACAACAGAAAAATGAATAAATATAAAGCGAGAGAGGCTGAAGTTTAAAGCGGAACGGAGGAATTAGGCCCGGGAGAACTAGGCTGGAGTTCAAATGGGAATGCAACATCTGCGTTTCGGCTCTCTGTTGTTGATGCTCTCCATATAGAATGCAGGATTCAAATGGGAATGTAACCAAAGGAGGAGAAACAAGACAAGGACTTCTGATTGATAGGCCAGTTCTGGCTTTTGGTGCCGTGAATATTCACCGAATCCAACTTGAGAGGCAACCCTTTGAGACGGCTCATAATGAGCTTGACGAAGATTTTGCCATGAAAGGCTCCGACCGCATGGCATTCTTGGGGCTTGTTCATACTGATACTGATGAAGCAGACCTGCATGAACAAGTGGCATCTGAGGCGGTTGAACCATGCTGGCTGCTGAGTATTGAGGCTGTGGCGATCCATCTTGTTGAGCAGAAATAGCGTCCAACAAAGGATTCCCCCAACAAAGGGGAGCCAAGCTGTGTCCCTGTTCAGGAGGTTCAGCGCATTGAGGTTGAAGGTTATCCAGCAAATGTGACTGTTCCAGCATACACAGAATCTGAAACAATGTTTGAGCTACCCTCTGCGCACCGAGAAGCAGCTGAGGCGGTGGTCCTGAATAATTGGAATTAGACATATGTGTGGGTAATCTTTCAGTTAGGAACAATGTCTACAAAAAGAAGTATAACCAATACATGAATGCCAGTCACATAAATAACAAAAAAGCTATTTTATAGAAAGATCGACTTCCATTATTCTGTTTAACCATCGCTGAGAAAGAGAGAGCGATGTGAGAGACAGATAGAGAGAGAGGGAGATTAGAATGTTCTACAAAAGCCTAATGGTTACTCACCTTCAGGTACTTGGAAATAGTCGTGGCTCCGATCTGAAGGACCAAAAAAGGGAGGTCCCTGGGAGAACTGCGATTCAAATATGGTACGTACAGTAGCCGCTAGGTCGAGTCTTCTTAGAATATCAGCTGTCAATCTTTCAATTTCCAACATTTCTCTAGTTGCTTCAGCAAACGCATCTGCTTGAGTGGATCATGAACTTATGATCAGCGGATGATAAATATAATTGACAAGGGGAGACACAGTTTTCTAAAAGGATGCAATATTCATTAATTACCATGTTCGTGTGTCCATTTCCTTGAATTACCCGACATATCTTGGTCGTCAGCACAACTGTCCTGCCCTGTCTTCTTAAAATTTCTGTACGCAAGAAAATATTGATAAATGCGGAGTTATGATCTGGAGAATTACATTCAATTATCAAACGGTCAAAAACCAAATGAGAGTGACAGAGAAAATGACAATCTTATTATCAATCAGAAGTACATGCAGCAACTAGGCCAAGAACCCAAGGAAGTTGGTTGTGTAGATGATTCTTGTATTTTTAATTAGATGCGCGCTTCAATTCTTTTTTCTTCTTCGAAACTATCACATTTTTGAATGACAACAAGTGAGTCAAGGGTTGTCCGGCGTTCGCTGTTGCGCCGATCCTGGTCACCCAGCGGCAGCACAACAACAGAAAAATGAATAAATATAAAGCGAGAGAGGCTGAAGTTTAAAGCGGAATGGAGGAATTAGGCCCGGGAGAACTAGGCTGGAGTTCAAATTGGAATGCAACATCTGCGTTTCGGCTCTCTGTTGTTGATGCTCTCCATATGGAATGCAGGATTCAAATGAGAATGTAACCAAAGGAGGAGAAACAAGACAAGGACTTCTGATTGATAGGGCCAGTTCTGGCTTTTGGTGCCGTGAATATTCATCGAATCCAATTTGAGAGGCAACCCTTTGAGAATGCTCATAATGAGCTTGACAATGATTTTGCCATGAAAGGCTCCGACCGCATGGCATTCTTGGGGCTTGTTCATACTGATACTGATGAAGCAGACCTGCATGAACAAGTGGCATTTGAGGCGGTTGAACCATGCTGGCTGCTGAGTATTGAGGCTGTGGTGATCCATCTTGTTGAGCAGAAATAGCGTCCAACAAAGGATTTCGCCGACAAAGGGGAGCCAAGCTGTGTCCCTGTTCAGGAGGCTCATCGCATTGAGGTTGAAGGTTATCCAGCAAATGTGACCGTTGCAGCATAGACAGAATCTGAAACAATGTTTGAGCTACCCTCTACGCACCCTGAAGCAGCTGAGCCGGTGGGCCTGAATAATTGGAATTAGACATATGTGTGGGTAAACTTTGAGTTAGGAACAAGGTCTACAAAAAGAAGTATAACCAATACATGAATGCCAGTCACAAAAATAACAAAAAAGCTATTTTATAGAAAGATCGACTTCCAGAATTCTGTTTAACCATCGCTAAGAAAGAGAGAGCGATGTGAGAGACAGATAGAGAGAGAGGGAGATTAGAATGTTCTACAAAAGCCTAATGGTTACTCACCTTCAGGTACTTGGAAATAGTTGTGGCTTCGATCTGAAGGACCAAAAAAGGGAGGTCCCTGGGAGAACTGCGATTCAAATATGGTACGTACAGTAGCCACTAGGTCGAGTCTTCTTAGAATATCAGCAGCCAATCTTTCAATTTCCAACATTTCTCTAGTTGCTTCAGCAAACGCATCTGCTTGAGTGGATCATGAACTTATGATCAGAGGATGATAAATATAATTGACAAGGGGAGACACAGTTTTCTAAAAGGATGCAATATTCATTAATTACCATGTTCGTGTGTCCATTTCCTTGAATTACCCGACATATGTTGGTCGTCAGCACAAGTGTCCTGCCCTGTCTTCTTAAAATTTCTGTATGCAAGAAAATATTGATAAATGCGGAGTTATGATTTGGAGAATTACATTCAATTATCAAACGGTTAAAAACCAAATGAGAGTGACAGGGAAAATGACAATCTTATTATCAATCAGAAGTACATGCAGCAACTAGGCCAAGAACCCAAGGAAGTTGGTTGTGTAGATGATTCTTGTATTTTTAATTAGATGTGCGCTTCAATTCTTTTTTCTTCTTCGAAACTATCACATTTTTGAATGACAACAAGTGAGTCAAGGGTTGCCGGCGTTCGCTGTTGCGCCGATCCTGGTCACCCAGCGGCAGCACAACAACAGAAAAATGAATAAATATAAAGCGAGAGAGGCTGAAGTTTAAAGCGGAACAGAGGAATTAGGCCCGGGAGAACTAGGCTGGAGTTCAAATGGGAATGCAACATCTGCGTTTCGGCTCTCTGTTGTTGATGCTCTCCATATAGAATGCAGGATTCAAATGGGAATGTAACCAAAGGAGGAGAAACAAGACAAGGACTTCTCATTGATAGGCCAGTTCTGGCTTTTGGTGCCGTGAATATTCACCGAATCCAACTTGAGAGGCAACCCTTTGAGACAGCTCATAATGAGCTTGACGAAGATTTTGCCATGAAAGGCTCCGACCGCATGGCATTCTTGGGGCTTGTTCATACTGATACTGATGAAGCAGACCTGCATGAACAAGTGGCATCTGAGGCGGTTGAACCATGCTGGCTGCTGAGTATTGAGGCTGTGGCGATCCATCTTGTTGAGCAGAAATAGCGTCCAACAAAGGATTNCGAGTCTTCTTAGAATATCAGCTGCCAATCTTTCAATTTCCAACATTTCTCTAGTTGCTTCAGCAAACGCATCTGCTTGAGTGGATCATGAACTTATGATCAGAGGATGATAAATATAATTGACAAGGGGAGACACAGTTTTCTAAAAGGATGCAATATTCATTAATTACCATGTTCGTGTGTCCATTTCCTTGAATTACCCGACATATCTTGGTCATCAGCTCAACTGTCCTGCCCTGTCTTCTTAAAATTTCTGTACGCAAGAAAATATTGATAAATGCGGAGTTATGATCTGGAGAATTACATTCAATTATCAAACGGTCAAAAACCAAATGAGAGTGACAGAGAAAATGACAATTTTATTATCAATCAGAAGTACATGCAGCAACTAGGCCAAGAACCCAAGGAAGTTGGTTGTGTAGATGATTCTTGTATTTTTAATTAGATGCGCGCTTCAATTCTTTTTACTTCTTCGAAACTATCACATTTTTGAATGACAACAAGTGAGTCAAGGGTTGCCGGCGTTCGCTGTTGGGCCGATCCTGGTCACCCAGTGGCAGCACAACAATAGAAAAATGAATAAATATAAAGCGAGAGAGGCTGAAGTTTAAAGCGGAACGGAGGAATTAGGCCCGGGAGAACTAGGCTGGAGTTCAAATGGGAATGCAACATCTGCGTTTCGGCTCTCTGTTGTTGATGCTCTCCATATAGAATGCAGGATTCAAATGGGAATGTAACCAAAGGAGGAGAAACAAGACAATGACTTCTGATTGATAGGCCAGTTCTGGCTTTTGGTGCCGTGAATTTTCATCGAATCCAACTTGAGAGGCAACCCTTTGAGAAAGCTCATAATGAGCTTGACGAAGATTTTGCCATGAAAGGCTCCAACCGCATGGCATTCTTGGGGCTTGTTCATACTGATACTGATGAAGCAGACCTGCATGAACAAGTGGCATCTGAGGCGGTTGAACCATGCTGACTGCTGAGTATTGAGGCTGTGGCGATCCATCTTGTTGAGCAGAAATAGCGTCCAGCAAAGGATTCCCCCAACAAAGGGGAGCCAAGCTGTGTCCTTGTTGAGGAGGTTCAGCGCATTGAGGTTGAAGGTTATCCAGCAAATGTAACCGTTCCAGCATAGAGAGAATCTGAACCAATGTTTGAGCTACCCTCTGCACACCCTGAAGCAGCTGAGGCGGTGGGCCTGAATAATTGGAATTAGACATATGTGTGGGTAAACTTTCAGTTAGGAACAAGGTCTACAAAAAGAAGTATAACCAATACATGAATGCGAGTCACATAAATAACAAAAAAGCTATTTTATAGAAAGATCGACTTCCAGAATTATGTTTAACCATCGCTGAGAAAGAGAGAGCGATGTGAGAGACAGATAGAGAGAGAGGGATATTAGAATGTTCTACAAAAGCCTAATGGTTACTCACCTTTAGGTACTTGGAAATAGTCGTGGCTCCGATCTGAAGGACCAAAAAAGGGAGGTCCCTTGGAGAACTGCGATTCAAATATGGTATGTACAGTAGCCGCTAGGTCGAGTCTTCTTAGAATATCAGCTGCCAATCTTTCAATTTCCAACATTTCTCTAGTTGCTTCAGCAAACGCATCTGCTTGAGTGGATCATGAACTTATGATCAGAGGATGATAAATATAATTGACAAGGGGAGACACAGTTTTCTAAAAGGATGCAATATTCATTAATTACCATGTTCGTGTGTCCATTTCCTTGAATTATCCGACATATCTTGGTCGTCAGCACAACTGTCCTGCCCTGTGTTCTTAAAATTTCTGTACGCAAGAAAATATTGATAAATGCGGAGTTATGATCTGGGGAATTACATTCAATTATCAAACGGTCAAAAACCAAATGAGAGTGACAAAGAAAATGACAATCTTATTATCAATCAGAAGTACATGCAGCAACTAGGCCAAGAACCCAAGGAAGTTGGTTGTGTAGATGATTCTTGTATTTTTAATTAGATGCGCACTTGAATTCTTTTTTCTTCTTCGAAACTATCACATTTTTGAATGACAACAAGTGAGTCAAGGGTTGCCGGCGTTCCCCTTTGTTGGGGAAATCCTTTGCTGGACGCTATTTCTGCTCAACAAGATGGATCGCCACAACCTCAATACTCAGCAGCCAGCATGGTTCAACCGCCTCAGATGCCACTTGTTCATGCAGGTCTGCTTCATCAGTATAAGTATGAACAAGCCCCAAGAATGCCATGCGGTCGGAGCCTTTCATGGCAAAATCTTCGTCAAGCTCATTATGAGCCTTCTCAAAGGGTTGCCTCTCAAATTGGATTCGATGAATATTCACGGCACCAAAAGCCAGAACTGGCCCTATCAATCAGAAGTCATTGTCTTGTTTCTCCTCCTTTGGTTACATTCCCATTTGAATCCTGCATTCTATATGGAGAGCATCAACAACAGAAAGCCGAAACGCAGATGTTGCATTCCCATTTGAACTCCTTGGCTTCTCAAGATGTTGCATTCCGATCTAAACCGAAAGCCGAAACGCAGATGTTGCATTCCCATTTGAACTCCTTGACTTCTCAAGATGTTGCATTCCGATCTAAACCGAAAGCCGAAATGCAGATGTTGCATTCCCATTTGAACTCCTTGGCTTCTCAAGATGTTGCATTCCGATCTAAACCGAGAGCCGAAACGCAGAGTCAGTATAATACATCTCAAAATGCTACATCTTTATCTGAATGCTATGAAACAGTACAACAGCATCAGCCGATAGGAGCGCACAAGCAACGTGGAAGACCTGCATCTATGGATTCCATTAGCACTCGTGAACATCCTTCCCGAGTTATTGAATCCCAACCGGAATCCAACGCTTATGAACAGCAGCAATCCCCCAGGGAAACAGCTGCATGGAGAGATTTCCTTGAATCCCAATATGCAGCCCTTCACAAGCAGCGGCATCAGCCAACAGACGCCCCACCGATGCTATTGGAGAGACTGGCATTGAGTGATTCCATTACAACTCTTTAGCATCCTCCCTCCCATTTTCCTCAAGATGCATATGAACATCAACAGCAAGTTGAAGAAACCCAACAGACGCTGTCCTCAGGTCTTTCTCAAACTCAGTGTCAGCTGGTTTCGGAAGATGTTGCATCCGGATCTGAACCGAGCGCAAAATCACAAATGCAGTATCAGACTTCTCAAGATATATATATATCGTCCGTCGGGGGGAACCGGAAGCCTGGTGGAAGACGTGAGGAGGAATTCATATTCAACATAAGAAGTTAAGGACAATAAGTATCCAACTGGAACACAAACAAATAGGTCTACGGCAGCTGAATTTTGAAGGCAACTAGAAGAGATAAGGCCATATACTCCAAGCATAAATTGGTTTGCCTGAGGAAAACGTTGGTCTTTTACACCGGCCAGGAACCCAATGGGCTGAAATCTGACTGGATCATATGCATGAATATAGGGTCGAGACGAATGAACATGTTCCACCACTGACAAGTATTAACTACTAAGATATACATCCTTTAATTAGGAAGCATACATTTTGGATCTTTCAAGAGTGAAAAAAGTTCATACAAGTGCATGTGATTCATTCGTTCATGCGAGAAGAAGTGTTCACTAAGTGCTTAACAACTCAAACACTTGTATGCCATATGCAACACAACTACTGAAATTGGAATGTGATCAAACAAATGAATGAAAAAAAGATGCGACCCAGGGATCAAATGAATGTCATGTTATGTGATTGAATCGGTGTTCTTTCCTTTCCCCTATTCTGATCATAAGGATCAGACGGGCCTCCAACAGGAAGCCATCCCCAGTGTCGCCATCGGCTATGTCGGCGTCTACAGCGGCATAGCCCTCCATGGCCGTTTCGTAAAACCTCACCAGGAAACACCGGGGACTCTCCCGTGCCAGTGGTTGAAGAGAATCAACTCTGTAAGCGAATCTGCTCCCCATATATATGAACACCTAAGGGAAAAAGAGAGAGGAAGAAGAATGAAAACTAGCAGGTTCATCTCGACCATGTCCTTGGTCACACTTGTCTTTGAAGGAACAGATCGTTCCACTTTAATATTTTAACTAAATAAGAGTCTTTGGCTGGAGAGACCTTTCCACATTAAGATCTGAATCAAATGGTTCAACTCTATCGGCACGAAGGTTAGAGAGCAACCCTTAACAGTTTGGATTCCGTTGTGGTAAGGAATGATGAGAAAGCTCATCCCCTCGAGTTCTTCATACTTATCCCAACAACCCAATCGTCTGGTAAAACAAAAGGCAATTAAATATGAGTTTTTAGTGCGTGTAAGCGGAAGGAGTCGTTTCAGTGATGAACTGCCCAACAACCCAATCGTCTGGTAAGAAAAAAAAAAACACAATTTATAACAGTTTCATAAAAAAACAGTTTATAACTGTTTCATGAATTTATCATTATAGCAAATGAGATTTCAACAACCATAAAAGATATATGAGATTAAAAGGTCAAATTTACAAAAACACAGTTCAACTTTTTCATGCAGGGTAACAAACACACTCTCCCGAGTCCAAACTTGCTTCAAGTGACGTGGTTAAGTCGGAAGAAATTCAATTCTAATCGTGTTTTTCGTATATACCAACAGAACTTAGAGTGGCTTTTAAAGCCTCAAGGCAACTTACTCTTTGTGGAAGCCAATGAAATCTTCCTCTAAGATCTCCAAATCTTCGTTGTAATCCTAAACGAACGGACACCACTTGTCTCCGGAAGTTACGTTGGCGCAGCCTGTACTTTCAACTGTACCGTCGTCATCTTCATCTTCTCTGGTTTTTTTAAATATAAAATTCAAGAGGCGGTTAGGGTCCTCATTATAAATAAGGAGGAGCCTCCCTTCTCCTTCACACAGAGAGAGGGAGGTCGTTCCATTGTCAGATGATCACAGCAAGGCTCTGCATTCGTTGTAGAGCCGCAGGGAATGGAGTTCCCTGTGAACTGTGAAGGTTGCTTCGGCCATTGACGCCGAACAAATCGACGGCCTTCCTTATTACACCATTCTCATCCTTGTTCTCTTCTTTCGTCATTTGGCTTGATTCTGATCAATGCTCAGCTTGGTCTTTGTGATTTCACCGTTCTGTTCGCGTTCACTGTAGATGGCATTCTTATGATGTGTCCTGATCTTTTTCCGATGTTCTCTCTTCGTTCACTGTATTTTAGTTTCAATCTGATCCATGCATCGGAAAGAATAAGTTTCTCCCACTTCTTGGGAGTCTTGTTCTTGTTGTTTCTTAAAGGCTTGTGATGATAAATATTTTGTTGACTAATTACCTATTCTTAGTAGTAACTTAAAAGTACGTATGCATGAATCATGAATTTCTACAAGCTGGTCGACCGAGCGAGGTGATCATGAAGCTTCTGTTGGCTGTTTTAATCGGCATTATAATGTAATATGTCATGATAATTTGATAGACAATCAACTAGCATTAGTTTTCTTATTTTACATGGAGAATTCATTTAAAGTGATTTGTTATGTTTTCTTTCGATGGCACCGGTGTAGGGAATTCAGTCGGATCTAGATATAGCTCTGATATAGTTTTGGATTTGTGTATAGCTCAAATACAAATTGTCGATGCCTTTTTATAGCTTTTCTTTCTTTTAACCTTTCTTGAGATCTTATGTTATTCCTGGACTTTGATAAGAATAACACCCACTAAAATCGAACTGTCCAAATTTTTATAAAATCCGATTATATGAATGTATATGCTAAGCCCTTGAAAATAATAAAAAAAGGATATAGGAAAACATTTATGTCATTTTTTGTAAAAGCGTTTATGTCATTTTTCTGTTTTGCCCTAATTTTATGTGCTTTTATGTGTAAACCTTGATGTGTGGCAGCTATGGATATAGGAAAACATTGTATCCGAACCACAAAAATCTTTGTGCATTTTTTTCTTTTTATTTTCTTGATGCTTCAAGAGAGTGTAAGGGTGGGGTTCGTTTGGAATTAGAACGAGAGAAGAAAGATTTGGAGATCTTTGAAGGAAAACATCAATATCGGTTTTTCAAAAAGAAAGTAACTAAAAATAATAATTTACGAGAAAGCGTCCAACACGCAGAGGAAAGCAATATGGGACGCAAGCGATCAAGAAAAAATCACTCGGAGGAGGTAAGTACCAAACTGCACCATCATCGCCGTTTCTCTTTATTTTCTCTCCTTCATTTTCTCTCCTTCTTGCGCTTCTTGGTGTCTTTCTTACTGTCATAGAATCATCAACAAACGAAGCCAGATTCTTCCATATCCATCGAATCTTTCTTCTTTTGCGGTGCTGTGGTGGCTGATTTCTGAAATGGATCTTAATAATTAACCTGCATATTTTAGTTTGTTCTTCGGTTTTTGGCCTTGTTCTTTTTCTTTGCTAATGTCTTGTGGCTGTTCATTATTCTATTTCAAATTCTTGGTTGATTTGGAACCTTTCGAACCGGTTCTTGCGTGTAGAAATTTCAGGAGGAGAGGACGGTCTGGTCTGCCGACGATCAAGACAAATCAGGTAATTAAAGGAAATCCGCTCTTGTAGTACAAGATGCTTATTGAATGAATATTGTATCGTTTCAGAAATTAAACTGTTCACCTTTCCTGTCAATTATACTTATCATCCTCTAACCATAAGTCCGGAATCCACTCAAGCAGACATCTTAGATGAAGCGACTCGAGAAATGGTTGAGCTTCAAAGTATGGCAGCCGATATTTCAAGGCGACTCAACCAAGCGCTTTTTATATGCTTCACACTCGCCCGCCATTCCTCTCAGGAGTCTGGTCCAGGTCGCGGCCGCAATCCTCTGCGAGTACCTGAAAGTAATTAAGCAACTATTAGGCATTTTCCGACTATATATATATATATATATATATATATATATATATATATATATATGAACTGCAGTTTATGTATTGTACATATCCTTCTTTTACTAGTCCTTTCTAACTGGAAATTCGTGCATACATGGGATTAATGGCTGTTCAGGTGCACTTCCCTTGCTGCTTCAAGTTTGGCAGAAGGCAGATTTGTTGCTTAATCGGATTCGGCTCATACTGCCACACTCTTATCTAGCAGATACACAGCCTCCTGGTCGGAGACACAACTCGGAACCCAACACTGTTCCTGCTCAACCAGATGGGCAGCCATCATCATCACGGACACAACACTCTGCAGCTTCCATGGTTCAGCTGCCTCAGGTGCCCTCTGTCCATATAGATCTGAGCAGTCCGTATCAGCACCAACAGCCAGCACAACCCCCACAAATCAGAACTCGTTGGCTTCTTCCTCTACATTTTGATCATTCCCCATCTGAATCTCATGCATTGGAACAGCGTCCGAATCCAGCTGAAGCTCAACAAATGCTATCCTTATCACCTGCATGTACACGTCAAACAAGGAAGAGCAAAGAACAGTCCAGCCAATCTGGCTCCTTCAAAAAGTGAACACAGACATAATGTAGACTATTCTACTGATGATAGTATGTAACTGTAGTTGCATTAGTTTTTTTCTAACTGTTGTTGCAATTTATACTTACAGAAGCTCTAATTCATGATGATATCCATGTGAAAAGTTTAAGGTCGTTCAAGAGTTCATTACCTGAATTGCTTTTTCCTGCTGCCATTGGTAATGGGCAAGACAGAAAGCACCTGCGGCTTTACACCAGCAACGTTACGTCTTGGGCTTTCATAAATGAAACCATCAGTTTATTATGGACGTTTCTATTTTTATTTGAAATTATACAAAGTGATGCTGCCAAGATCCCATTATACTATCAAGCCGATTAGAGTTAATTGTAAAATTAAATTTGATACCTGATTATTTCATTTGTAACCATGTAATTTTTCTAGTTTCTGGTCCAGTCGATCCCTATTGGGCCTAATCATATTTCTTTCTTGATGGATCCAGTTGTTCCTGGATATAAATTATTGAGTATTAATATCTCTTACTGAGTTGGATTTAGAGGAGAATCGCGACACCCACAAATATTAATGCGTTGCAAGACTTTTGGATTACGATCCTTGAACTTAATTTTTCAAAACGATCTCATTTTTTGCTAACCTATTTTAGATTCCTCAACCCGATATCAACATCTCTCAATGCAAAGAGATTGGGGGAGATGTTGAATCGATCAATGCAGTTAAAAAGAACAAGAGGCGATCTTCCTTAAAGAAGAGATGTTGAAAAAAGACAAGAACTCCAAGAGAGTTCAAGTTCCATATTATGGTAATCGATTTCATTTTTTCCTAATTGCAAAGACAATATCTCCAAGAGAATAAAAAAAAAAGTTGAAAATGAGAGAAATTTTTTTTATATGTCAATTTAAATTTTTTGAAGTTATATGACAATTTAAAATTTTTAAATTTATTTTTTTATATTATTTTTTTTTGTGAGGGGAGGCCAGAGCTTCTGCTTGCCCCCCACCTTGGCTCCACCCTTGGGTTGGGTGTCGTTTACCCAAAATCAGGAAGAAAAATGGAAAAAGTTCCAAAAACTGTCAGCGTGCAAATCCCTCGTTTACATGAATCCAAATCCATACATCTTGCGTGCATTAATATCTGCGGGTGTCCAGTGATTTTTCTCTCGGTCCATATCAAAAAAGAACCCACGATTAAAGAAAAGTATACATATATAGTGATGGACATAATAAAGTTGTTAATTTCTTTAAACGAGATTTGTCACATAGAAAAGTTGTTAATGTCATGCTTGATAACATAATTGCATATTGTTGAAGGAATCACATTTGGCTAAACGATTTGAAATTTTTGTTTCATTTGTGAAGTCCAAGGCAATCACATTTCGCACTGCTTTCTCCCTTGCCCATTACCTAAGGTTGCAGGAAGAGAGGTGCGGTTCATGTAATGAACTCTTGATCGCCTTCAACTATTTCATGGATATCACGATGAATTAGAGCTTTTGAATTTCTAAATTGTGGGGGCAGTTAGAAGAATAATGACTAGTGTGAGTACAGTCTCATATATCATCACTGGAATAGTATGCATAATGTTTCTGCTCACTTTCTGATGGAGGTAGATTGGCTGTACTATTCTTGGCTCTCTTTTTTTATCTGCACATGCAAGTGTTAGGGATAACATTTGCTTGGGCTCCTGCCGGCTTTAGACTCTGTTCATATGCATCAGATTCAGATGGGAAATTATCAAAATGGGAAGGAAGAAGCCAACGAGCTGTGATTTGTGAGGCTTGTGTTGGCTGTTGGTGCTGATACTCATGTTACAGATGTGAATGAACAGAGCAATTTGGGGCTTGCAGATGAACTTGGGAGTTGATAATTAAGGTTTGTGATCTCATCTTTGCTAATCGGAATGCCAATTGTCCAACTTTATTACAATTTTTAGAATGCTGTTGAAGTATGCAGTAGTATAGACGTGCGTGTGCAGGACACATATATTGTCTTGCCGTAACTAGGAACTAGGAAGATACGCAGTTGGAACTTGAGTGGATAGCAGTTTAACTAAGTTGTGGAAGGCTGTAAATTAGCTGTGGAAGTGTGCAGAAGCTGAGTGGGTAGATCGTCATTTTTCATCTGCGCACGACTGAGCAGATATTTGATGATTATTCAAAAAGAAATATCCTTTTTTATTTTTAACTTTTCCATTATCTTTTTTTGCCCTTGACAAAAGTTTTTTTTTTTTTTTTGTATTTTACTGACAAAAGATTAATCTTTTTTGTACACATGGGAGATTGATAACCAGCTTCGCCCTTCCTCCTCACTGGGGAGATTAATCTTAAATGACTAACACTTACAGAATCAACGCTGGATGGAGTATAAAAAAGATACAAAAGTTTCATCTTTACGCTAACAACGGTAACTTGAATATAG
>JAANDH010001641.1:0-33873 GCA_011799765.1 Nymphaea thermarum | reverse complement strand
CATTAACGGCGTCCTTGCAGTTCAGCTCCAAAGATCAACAAAACTTGGGAAAAAAAATTGACCATCGAAATTAATGAATACATATAAATTGAACTCATAATTTTTCTCAGCATTCCATCGATCAAACCAAGTTAACATTAAACGCAAACTGTGAGCGGATTCTGACAAAGCGCTTTGAGTCGAGATCCATGCCTTTGAATTCTATTACCGTTAAAATCATTCCTTCTTGGATCAACTTAACGTGAGGCCAGGGCTGTGTCGGTTCGTCTTCTATTTTTAAGATGAAGAAGCATCTGGTGCGAGTCACATGCCATGTCCCAGTCCCACCCAACTATATGTCGAGCTTTTTAACAACTTGTCCTCAATAGATGAAGTTCCCCTTCCTTAATTTTTTTTTAAACTTGTTCTGCCTACATGTGCAAATGATGGTCGCTTCTTTTAATTAGTTAAATAATTATATGCATGTATTTGTTAGGTTGTGAGTTTTCATGAGATTCTTGGTCCACCTTCGGTATTGCATTTTTAAATTATATGCATGTATTTGTTAGGTTGTGAGTTTTCATGAGATTCTTGATCCACCTTCGGTTTTGCATTTTTAAATGGGTCATATATATCCATCTGGTGAGTAAGGCTGGGCATTGGGTTGGGCCGGTCCTGCCCGGCCCCATAAAAATGTCAAAACTGAAGCCCGACTACTGTATTGGGCCAGCCCGAGGCCTGGCCCGTTTATAAACGGGTCGGGCTGGGCCCATGTGCTATCGGGCCTCGGGCTTCAGTTTATGCCTGAGGCCCGGCCCAGCCCGATTATTAAGGGGCCAGGCGGGCTGAACCGGGCTTTTGGGCGGTCCGGATAAAATGAGAAAATCCTTGTCTCCTTAATCTCTTTAAAATCTTTCACTATCTTTCATCTTTGTGTCTTCCTGACCTCAAAACCCAAACCCTAGCTCCGGAGGGCTTCTGGTTGCAAATGAAATGTGCGGAGCAAGACGAGAAGGATGACGGGATCGCGAAGCGGGATGGTGGTGTGAGAAGCGGGATGGACCGGGACATCTTGCTCATCATCTTCTAGAAGATCGATCTCGAGGACTTGCTGGGCTTTTGGGCGGCAGTGACAGCAAGGCGGTGGCTGGCGATCGACGACGGGCCAGACCGGCCACGGGCGATGGGGATTGGGGAGAGGAGCGTGATGGAATAAGCCCTAACGATCAGAAAAAAAGATCGTCGAAAAAAAGTCCGACCTTCACGGCAATGGCGATGGCGATGGGGAGGACTGTCGGCAATGAAGATGGGAGGACAGTGGGAGGAGGCAGTTTCGGCGACCGGGACGAAACTTTTTACAACAAAAAGTCCAAAATCCTAAGTTACCTAAGTGCATTTTTATAAAAAAAAAAAAAATTAATATTATAATAATAATGTCGGGCTTCTCGGGCCGCCGCCGATCACAGCGGCAAGCCCGAGCTCGACCCGTTGTTTATCGGGCCAGGCCAAGCCAGATAAAAAAATGCCCAAAACTCAATTTTTCAAGGCCCGGGCCCATGGCGGGCCGAGTACCCGGCGGTGGCCCGGCCAGGTGCCCAGGCTTACTGGTGAGCGGAAACGAAAGACCAAACTAAGTCTGTATTTGTGCCCTGAGATGCTCGTGCATTACTGATTAGCTGCACCTCCGACCGACATAATTGATTTACTCAGGATTCTTCTTTACAGGATTATATCGACCCGCGCTTCTACTGCAATTCAGTTTTATCAGTTTACTAGCGGTTTTCTTTCCCCTTTCTTGCGTTACAACTCTTACCAATCTCCTCAGTTACATTTACGTACCAAAGGCTTCCGATCAATTCTTTCGATAACCCCTTTCGTTCCTTCGGCCAACTCTTTGAACCGTACAGGGTGGCTGCTATGTGTGCATATGAGTGTATTCATTTGTGCAATCGTTGTGTACTGCATTAACGTGGAAAGTAGGAATAAGAACAGTGGTTCGTAACTAGCTAAATATAAACTGACTGAAAAATGACGTTCTTTTTCTTCCTTTTATTCCCATTTCCATCTACTTGTTTCTTATAGCAATGTGTTGAAAGATTCAAGTGCTGGGGACGGGAAAAAAAAAAAAGCTGCGCGTAGTGGGTGCGTATAGCCACTAATTTGGAAGTCTCTGACACGTGGTCCATTAAGCACTCCATTCCAAATAGGCGGTAGTACTGTTGCTCGGACTGAGCCGGAGTTTGACCGATTGTAGTGGTCCGAAAACTTCTTTGAGATTGAAAGAAACGGCCGACTGAAGTCCTAGAGATTTCCTTCCCACAAGAAGAAGAAGAAGAAAAAGAAGAAGAAGAAGAAGAAGACCATCTGTTCAAGAACTCGTTCCAATGGGATCTTGATGCAGATAATTGTACATTAGGTCTTTCACATCTGTACCCTCAGCAGCATGGAATGCTTTAACTTGTAGAGTTGAGTGGGGGGAAGAGACAAGATAAGAACTTTGAGTTGCTCGAGTTCTTCCCCAGTAGAAATTCGGAGTTGCTAGGTGAGACAGACAGAAGAAAGATCCCACCATCTGCTAAATCGCCACAATTCTCTTTGCTTTAGAGATGGCCACTGTCCATTGCGTCGCGTCCATATTCATCAACTCTGGAAAGAGGCGCTGCAGTCTAAATCAACAGCACTATGCTACATTGATCCATGGACCAGCGCAAGCGACAGGTGGTACGGTAAAAAGTCCTATAAGATCAGAAAGCAGCTAGCCCAGCTCAAAACATGACTGCATCATATGTACGTTGGATTCGATCGTTCGGCAAAGCTCCCTATACTTTTTTCGCCCACGCAAGCACAATTAGTTGTCATTTGGAAATATTTTCCATTTCTAATCCAATCTGAAGTTATCAATTTAAAAGTTTGCAAATTAATTCCCTTTGTGAGCTTTGCTGGAATTGATTTCTGAACGCATTGTTTCGGACCGGAACCTTTCAATATGTAAGTTCGTGCATGGGCTGTAGTAAACATTTTAAACAAGCTAACTAACCCCTTTATATATAGCACACTCAGATATTGAGGTTGTTAGGGCTATCTCACGAGATGAAGCGAGCTGTCAGTGAGCACACTTCAAACTCAGCCACACGAAAACATAAAAGACGATGGATGCATTGCAAAACAAAGAGAGAGTGAGAGGGTAGAGGAGGAGGGGATGCCCTTGCCCTGCCTTTCTCTTTAATTTTTTGGCAGACGTGAAGGGTTCCACGAGTACTGCGCTTACCGTGCGCATGCGGTGCATCACGGGAACTCAACTAATTGCTTCATTCTGTAATGATATCTACTGCGCTCTCTCGTTTGAATCAAATTGATTACCAAATTTGCCTTCCTTTCCCTTGCAAATTGAAGTTCAATGCCTCGTCCCAATTGCTCTATATACAATTGGGGGATCCTTTAGTTTCTGCCTTTTTGGTTACCAATAACACATGGATTGCATCTCGTCGTACTCCAACCAACTACTGTTTCTTGGACTAATATCCACATGCTACAGAATGACAACCTGAAACATTATAAATGAAGCTTTCGTGATATACTAATATTTCTTCTTCCATTCTACATGCATGATCTGCTGGCCAGCCCTGCTATGTCCAAGCCTTTTCTTTAGCTAACAAGTTTATTTTGAAATCACAAAAAGGAGATAACAACTTGCCCGGCAATACTTTTTTTTTGCGCCAGAATAAGGATGAAATTCCTATCACTTCCATATGAGGTCAATTACTGTTTGTTGGAAATTTTTTTCCAGCTACCCACCTAACTTCATCTTTCCTCCTCATACTATATCGAATAGTTCAGAAGGCCGAACTCGGCGGCATTTGTTTCAGTACAAGTACATCTACGTTTTCTTCTTAATACCTGTTACTTGTAATAGAAAAAAAAAAAAGTATCCTCTAGACACAAAGGTACGACTGCCCGTGCCGTTTACCTGGCAGCTTTTACTGTTTGGAGATTAAGAAACTCCAGGAATAGGAATAGGATTGCACGGGGTTCCTTCCTTTGGCATCCGTTTTGTATGGTCGGAAAATTCGATGCCACTTATTTTTTTTTTTTTTAATTGTTTTGTAAGTTCTTTACTGGAGAGGTTTTGCCAGAGAGATGCAGCCGTACGTGAAGCTGCCTTCATTGATGACGTACGTGAGCGATGAGGAAAGAAGGGCTCCGGTGCTGCCGGACGGCAAAGCAGCAGCTTCCAACACTGCAGAAGGCGGTTGCAGTTGTTTATCGAAACATGCATGCAGCTTCGTCCTTCCCCTTCTCCTTCTTTTTGCCTTTTATCTTCATCCCTGTTGCTGTGCCCTCCTGTTACGCAACTACTGGCGCTCACATCACATGTCTAAGAACCCGACTTGTCCCCTCGCCTTAACCACGGCGTGCTTCAATAGTCTCTATCATCTACCGCTAGCTACGGTCCCCCAGCCTCTCCTGCTTCACTGTATCCCCCTCCCCTGGCTAATTACTCTTCATATGCGTACCTATAACGTGATAGGCTGCGTACTCTTTGTAAAATCTTCATTTAAGCTAACGTTTTACGACAGAAATTGCAAATTATGTAACCTAGCTATTCAACCATTTCAATTCCGTCATGTATTCTTGAATTCTTAGTCAAAAAACCGATTCATAGGTGATCATCATGTGGCATTGATGAACAAATTTACCAAATGTTTTTATGACTGAGCGGTTTAAAGTTCGCAATCTAAAAAGGCGACTGCAGATTTATATATATATATATATATATATATATATATATATATATATATATATGCACTCGCTCGAGGCAACCAATTATGGGGAACCTGGTTCGCGTGGCTAACCCTTGCACATATCAAGGATGAGAGGAAGCGAGGTGAAGTTTCGGAATGGAAAGCTGCACTCCTTTTTCACACGTTCGCTGAAGTGCGAGACAGAGTCAACGGAGAGTCCGCCTTGACGGTCCATGGGGTCGCTGACGCAGGAGAGGCCCCAGAGCTAAGCGCCTAACTCCAGGGGCAGGACGGTCTGCGTTCATCATCACTACAACTCGTGACACCATTACAGCTTCGAATTTCAAAAAACAAACTAATAAAATAAGCGATCTATGGACAGCTCCTTCCCTTTAATAATTCAAAGCCCGCCACACTTTTCGGGTTTAGCGCATAAGCAGTCTCAGACCGGTACTAGGGAGCAGAAGCGGCTGCCTCTCTCTCTCTCTCGGCGGGCCTCCCTCTGTTCAGTTCGTCTGTGCGCTCAGAAGAAAAATCAGTAAACAGAGGGAGCAGATGTTAAATGGAGGCTCCTCACACCCATCGTGAGCAGCAACACCACCACCACCAGCCATGGAAATCCCACGCCCACGACGAAGACCAGACCTTTCTGCTCGCCACCAAAGTCCCTCGTCCCGCTTCGCCGCGAGATGCGGTTCGTCCCTCTCCAGGTACTAATCACTTGCGCCTTTCTCTTTCTTCTTCCTCTACCTACCATCACCACTCGAGAGTCGGATTTTATTGAGAAAGAGATAACTATGCCTGTCCCTCAGCCGATAATTTCACGTTGTTGTCTCTCTTTCTGTGTTTCTCTACCGATCGACATTCTTCTTTCGTTGCCGGCCATTGAAACCCGCTGCGTTGCTTCTTACTCCGTATGTCTCTCCAGGGATGGCTTCTCCAGTTGGACTCGGGCTGGGGTCCGCGCAGTCTTCCTTCACTTTCATGCAACTGCAGGAGCTAGAGCACCAGGCTCTCATCTTCAAGTACATGGTGGCCGGTAAAAGAGGAATTATAAGAAACGAGAGGGGGAGATAGAGAATGCGTAAATCTCTTGCACACCCTTGCAAGAGTATACCTTGGTTTATATAATGATGTTGTGATCAGTTTACATGATTGAAGCTTATATGGTAATGATTCAAACAAGGTGTTGTGTGTGAAGATTTTCTTTCCATGATTTGAGAGGATCCTTCACTCGGTAATCCTTGATTGGTAACGTTCATCCATTGCACATCTTCTTGTCATAACTTTCCTTAACATGCTCCCTCAAGCTGAACGTTGGTTCAATCCCGTTTAGCTTGTCTCGAAACAAGTTGAATGTACTGGCGCTAAGAGCTTTTGTCATTCCATCAGCCAATTGTTCAGCAGATCGTATGAATTTGACTTGAATATTTTTTTGTTTGACGTGATCTCTAACAAAGTGAAAGTCAACCTCCACATGTTTAGTGCGAGCATGGAAAACTGAGTTAGCTGCT
This sequence comes from Nymphaea thermarum, assembly GCA_011799765.1. NCBI lineage: Eukaryota > Viridiplantae > Streptophyta > Magnoliopsida > Nymphaeales > Nymphaeaceae > Nymphaea > Nymphaea thermarum. The sequence goes on along the minus strand of JAANDH010001641.1, from coordinate 27,638 downwards.
AGATATAATGCTCCAATATTGTCACACCAAAGAATGGGTGAAGATGAAGATTTTATCCCTAGCTCTTTAAGAAGTGATTTCAACCAAAGAAGTTCAGCTGCTGCACATGACAAGGATTTGTATTCAGCTTCAGTGCTGGATCGGGCTACGGTTCGTTGTTTTCTGGATGCCCAAGATATGATATTTTCTCCTAAGAATACAACGAAACCGCCTGTAGATTTTCTATCTTCTGGACTTCCTGCCCAATCAGTATCTGCAAAGGCACAAAGCTGTAATGCTGATGACGGTTTGAGATGTAATGCATAGTGACAGGTTCCACTCAAATATCGCAGGATTCGTTTAACCATTACCCAATGGTTCACAGTGGGAGAATGCATGAATTGGCAAGCTCTATTGACAGCAAATGCTATATCTGGTCGAGTGAGAGTTGCATATTGTAATGCCCCCACCACACTACGATATAGTGACGGATCAATAAAAGGCGTCTGAAATGATTCACGGCTATGAGTAGGACTCATGGGTGAAACAGTAGGCTTTCCCCCTGCCATATTAGCACGTTTGATGATATTTGTAATGTAAGATTGTTGACATAGATATAATGATTGTTTGGTCTGTGTGACTTCGATGCCAAGGAAATAAGATAGGAGTCCAAGATCTTTTACCGAAAAAGTATCTTGCAGTTGACGAATAATCCAATCAACAAGAGATGGGGATGATCCAGTAATGATTATGTCGTCAACATAGACAAGCATGTAAAGTTTGTCATGACCTTTGGAATAGATAAATAATGATGCATCAGATTGTGAGATGACGAAACCAAGCTGTTGAAGGTGACAACTTAGTCGATGGTACCATGCTCGAGGAGCTTGTTTGAGACCATAAATGGCTTTTTTCAGTTTACAAACATAAGTAGGATGGTCTGGATCTTCAAAGCATTCAGGTTGAGTCATATAAACATCTTCTTCAAGAAAGCCATTAAGAAAGGCATTGTCAAAATCAAGTTGACGAAGAGGCCACCCATATTCACGGCTAAGGCAAGTAAAACCCTAATAGTAGTTGGTTTTACTGTTGGACTGAATGTTTTTGAGTAACCAGAAAACCACGAGCAACCAGTCGTGCCTTATGTCTAGCTATGGTCCCATCAATGTGCCGTTTAATTTTGTACACCCATTTTGAACTAATAACATGAATATCAGAATGTGGGGGAATGAGAAGCCATGTTTTGTTTTGCTTGAGTGCTTCGATCTCATGTTTCATTGCTTCCTGCCAATCATGATGCTTGCTTGCTTCCTTGAAGGAGGCTGGTTCCTTATGCTCTAACATAGCACAAAATGATTTTGGTACCAAAGAGCCAGTCATCGACCTCGTAACCATAGAATGAGTATGATGTGAAGGTCGAGTGATAGATGAATTTTCAGCAGGTTCGGGTATGGTTCCATGATCAGCCTCCTGTGTGATTCCATTTCCAGCAAGATCTTGTATGGATGAAACAGTTGGAGAGTTGGTAACATTAGGAGAACATGGAACAAGAAGTGATGGCGAGCCTGGTTGCTGTTGTATGGACCTATTGGCGGTGAGGCATGATTGACTAATGAAAGAATATTATCTTGATATGCTGGCTCGACTAGTGGAGAATCAATGTCATGATATATGCTACATCCAAGATTAGCATTCGTACCTTGATCAAGTCGGACATTGGGCGACCAAAGAGACAAATCAAAAGATATTGATGACTGCCCGAGAGACAAACTTTCATCAAAAATCACATGCCGAGAAATAAGAGTCCTTTGAAGTGTGGCATCATAGCAAATATAACATTTGTGTCGACTTGCATAACCAAGAAAAATGCACCGAGTGGTCTTGGGTTGAAATTTGGTGCTATTGGATAAAGAGAGTAGTGGATAGCATATGGATCCAAAAACTCGTAGATGAGTGTAGTCGGGCACCTTGTCAATCAATAATTGAAACGGAGTCTGGCGTTGAAGCTTGAGAGTTGGTAGCCGATTAATAATATATACTGCAGTCCTGAAAGATTCAACCCAGAAGTTGTAGTTGAGACATCATGCAAACATGCTCAAACCAGTTTCTACAACGTGTCTATTTTTCCTCTCCACAATGCCGTTTTGCTCAGGTGTATAAGGACATGAAAAGCGATGAAGAATTCCATGTTCATCACATAATAATTCCAATGCCTTGTTGCAAAATTCACCGCCGTTGTCTGATTGAATGGTGGCAATGGTTGAGTTTAGTTGTTTTTCCACCAAAACTTTAAAATTACGAAAGCAATCAACCACTTCAGATTTTGCCTTTAGAGGAAATAACCATGAGTAGCGAGAAAAATTGTCAACAATCAAAAGGAAGTATTTGAAACCATCCTTGGAGGACACGGGAGCTGGTCCCCACACATCCATATGTAGTACTTCAAGAACCCGAGATGCATGGAAATCAGAAGAAGGAAATGGTTGTTTATGCATTTTGCCAACATGACAAGATTCACAAACATCTCTTCTAGACAAAGAGTTTATTGAAATTAAACTACTGGAATTTAAAAGATTCACAATCTTTTTATTTGCATGTCCTAACCGGCGATGCCAGAGCTCATAAGGTGCTGCATCCTTGTGACGTGAAAGCCAACTGCTGAAGGCTACTCGTTCTTGATTGTTGGTAGCTCTTTTAAGCGTAATAGGATAAAGTCCATTACGCTTCTTTGGTCCTTGAAGAAGAATCTTGTTTGTTCGCCGATCCTTGATCACAAAATCATATGGTGAGAACTCAAAGATACAATCATTATCAGTAGTGAACTTTCCGACTGATAAGAGATTGTGAGCAATAGTGGGCACATGAAGAGTATTCTTGAGTTTAAAAGAATTTCCAGCAACATCGACTAGTAAATCACCAATATGCTTAATAGAAATGCAAGAACCATTACCAATCATAACATTCTCTTGATCATCTTGAGGAGCTTTGTTGTGCATCATATCATCATTTGTTACAATATGATTTGTAGCACTGGTATCAGGATACCAATATTCGTTTATTGACTGGAATTTAAAAGATTCACAATCTTTTTATTTGCATGTCCTAACCGGCGATGCCAGAGCTCATAAGGTGTTGCATCCTTGTGACGTGAAAGCCAACTGCTGAAGGCTACTCGTTCTTGATTGTTGGTAGCTCTTTTAAGCGTAATAGGATAAAGTCCATTACGCTACTTTGGTCCTTGAAGAAGAATCTTGTTTGTTCGCCGATCCTTGATCACAAAATCATATGGTGAGAACTCAAAGATACAATCATTATCAGTAGTGAACTTTCTGACTGATAACAGATTGTGAGCAATAGTGGGCACATGAAGAGTATTCTTGAGTTTAAAAGAATTTCCAACAACATCGACTAGTAAATCACCAATATGCTTAATAGAAAGGCAAGAACCATTACCAATCATAACATTCTCTTGATCATCTTGAGGAGCTTTGTTGTGCATCATATCATCATTTGTTACAATATGATTTGTAGCACCGGTATCAGGATACCAATATTCGTTTATTGAGTCTTGTAGACTCATAGCGGAATAGGCTTGAGGAATGTCATAGCACGTACGAGCAGAGTGTCCCTTCCGTCCACAAAATTGGCAAACAATAGTAGGGTGTTGATATTGTAGATTGGTTGTACCAGGTTGCGATTGTGGTTGAGGCTGATTTCCACGTCCCTGAAATTGATTTCCACGGCCACCTCGATTTCTTCCTCTTCGGCCGCGGAAAAACCCTCTGCCTCGATGTTGCCCGCGAAAAACATTAAACGCAGTTTGGTTGACAACCTGCGATGCTGGCTGAACAAACTCAGTCGAATTCATTGAAGTCGACTTAAGTAAGGCTAGCCGTTTTTCTTGATTGAGCAAAAGATCAAACAGTTCAGAAAAAGAAAGACTTGATGATGATGGACCAGTAAGCATGGTTATAAAACTTTCATATTCGGACGATAATCCATTAAGAGTGACTTGTGCTAGATCTTGATTAGAAATTTCTTGACCAGCAGTGGATAAAGTATCCGAAAGAAATCTGATTTTATCTAAATAAGCTTGCATAGACATACTTCCCTTCTTGATAAGGAGCAACTCCTTACGTAGCAACATGAAAATCGTGGAGTAAACGCCAGACTTTTGAAGTTCCGCCACTTTCTGCCCTGGTTTCACACTCTGAAGAAGAACAGGATAGGTGGCCAGAAAACTGGAGTTTCCGGTCGGCTCAGGCGACGATATTGGGCAAAGATAGGCTCCTTGGAACCACGACAAGTTGGGAATGTTTTCTGAGCAGAGTGAGTACCAACGAAGATTGGCACCAGCAACGGTATGTAGATGAACATGTATGCAGATTTCCCCTATTTAACAGAAGGTGTTGCAGGATAGGCGGCTGGAAAATGGGAGATTTTGGATGGCTCAGGTGACGATTTCAGACAGGGATGAACTCCTTACGAACTGCAACGAGCAAAGGATGAAACTTGAGTAGTATGAGGACCAACGGTGGGGCAAAGCCTAACAGAGGAGCACCAAGAACCAAGCAGATGGCTCTGATACCATAAAAGAGGAATTATAAGAAACGAGAGGGAGAGATAGAGAATGCGTAAATCTCTTGCACACCTTCTTGCAAGAGTACACCTTGGTTTATATAATGATGTTGTGATCAGTTACAAAGCTTTACAGGGCAGGTACATCTATAGTAACATAATACAACGTTTACATGATTGAAGCTTATATGGTAATGATTCAAACAAGGTGCTGTGCGTGAAGATTTTCTTTCCATGATTTGAGAGGATCCTTCACTCGGTAATCATTGATTGGTAACGTTCATCCATTGCACATCTTCTTGTCATAACTTTCCTTAACAGCCAGTGTTCCCGTGCCGCTTCATCTTGTGCTTCCCATTTGGAAGAGCGTGGTCAGCTCGCCCATGGGCATGGTTCAGCACTCAAGCAGTGAGTCCCTCTCTCTCTCTCTCTCTCTCTCTCTCTCTCTCTCTCTCTCTCTCTCCCTGATTTTTTGACGAAAACTGTGTCTTCTCTGGATTTACTTGTGATGAAAGTATTTTTACACATCCGTTTGTCATGATAACTAAGCAAGACTAAGGAAATTCGATTTGAACGAACCATGTGCAGAGTAACCCTTTCACAAAATTTATGCCTTCGCTTTATTAATTTCAATATGATGTTTGTGTTGGTGTCCAACTCGGTCACCGTCTACTATAGGCTAGTCAAACGACTAAATCACGTTGCGTGTAGGAAGTAGTCGTAGGAATGGCAGCAGGTTTTCTTGGCCATCTGTGGTTTAGGTTAGGTTGCCCAGAAACCGGTGATAGGTCAAATGGTCGTGGGGGAGGGTATGCCTGGTTTCTTGTATTCGGTGAAGACGACTCAGATTCCGATTGGTGAGTTAGCTGACCAGCTGATGAATGATTTCGGGGTTTTTGTTTCCGCTTCCAGTGTCGGGTGGTGGTCTGTGATTCGACTTCCGGAACGGTATGGAGCCAGAGCCGGGAAGGTGCAGGAGGACGGATGGCAAGAAATGGAGGTGCTCGAAAGAGGTTGTTCCGGACCACAAGTACTGTGAGAAGCACATGCACAGAGGGAGAAACCGTTCAAGAAAGCCTGTGGAAAGGCAGACAGTACCGCAGCGGTCCAAATCAACGACGACGACCACCACCACCACCGTAGCGGCTGCCGCTGTCGCTAACCCCACCACCACCAACAGCAGCACTATCACCACCGTCGCCGCCGGCATCCCCGATTCGAGCACGCAGCTCTCCATTTCCATCTCTGATGGTCTTAGTTTGGTGAGCAATCATAAGCAGGTGGCCGTCATAAGCAGGTGGCCGGCAACACCAGCGCCTCCGTGTCCAGCTCTCCGAGGTTGGAGTTCTCACCAACGAGCGTGCTTCACAAGGTGTATTACGGGGGTTGCATCTCCGAGACTAGCAGCGGTAGCACCTCCAGAACCGAGTCTAATTTCGGTGAGTTAGTTTAGTGGAATGCTTAGCTTAGAGGTGGGGGCGTTTTATTCGCTCTTGCATGCTTTCGTACCGTGTTAAGGTATTCGTACCGTGTTAAGGTATGATGGATGGGGGGAACTATGGTATGGTGCGGCCTATTAATACGCCATGAGATGCATGCATGCCCTTACTAATTGAGCTAAGCATCATGTATGAGTATGAACCCCACGTTTCTGTTGTTTTCTATGTTGTTCTATCATGTCTTTGATATGTGTCCCGCTCTTCGGACCGTCCACTTGTTTGCGACTCAGCAAAGACTGGGACAACTTGGAGTGTTGTTAATTTTTTCCAGCTATATATTTAGTTTCCTCAACCCCTCCAAGGAGATGCGTCTCCCATCGGATCTGTCATCGACGTCATGGTGGGCTGTAGTTGAGATTCAAATTCTAACGGAAAAGTGATGTATCTTGTTCAATTAGGTGAGTTTCGTGTATGATACATGTGAGGAAGTTTTGCACTTAGAAGCGGGCTCGCCCAAGACTGACCGGTCAACTGTCTCGTCGGTCACCAAAGCAAAGCTGGTTCGAGATTTGGCATTACTTATATGCATTGGTTCCTTTTCAAGATTCTAGAACGTCCAACACCTCAAGGGCATGCATGTGAACCGCGTCCCTGCCTGCCGGGATGTGTAAGAGGGACCCCTACTCAGCTGGTTTGACTGGGAGAGTCAACTGCCTCTCTAGATGTAGATATAGATGTAGACGCACACGTAGATGTAGAAGCTAAGCGGCGACCGGGGCGGCGCATCACCGTCGAGGTGCCGGACGCAGTCCTCCTATATCCTTGGTAGCTGCTGGAACGCCGGTTCTCCTTTTCTTTTCCTTCCCCTCCTTGTCTTTTCCGTTTACAAAATATTGAAGAAAAGAACCGGGGTCCCATGTTGGGGTGCTCAGGTCAGCTGCCTGCTTGGACATATCCTTGTTATGGGATACCAGAGAGAGCGGGGCACGTGATTTTGGCAGCCTTTGTCGGTCCCAGTTTTCACCTAAAACCGTGGCATGCTTTATAGCTGGTAGTGCTAGTACGCTAGGTGAAAGAAGAATTATACAACCCAACCCGGCCCTTTAATTTGGCCCTCCCCCGACCTTTAACTTGGAGCTTTTATATTTTATGCTACTGACTTAACTGTAAAGTGTGGGGGGCGTCGGCGTACCAAGGCTTTGCATACATACCCTCTATGTAATGTATAATGCATGCATGTATGTATGGTTTGATGGTGGAAAAGGGGGTTGGCGTGGCCCATGTGATGTGGACGGTGGGGGGATCTTTTTCTTCACAGAGCTCAATAGGTTAATCATTGCTATTCACTGGGGCGAGGAGATGAAAAGACGAGAAAGTAAATGGAAGGATGGTACAACCCAGCCAGAAATGGGCTTGTCGTATCCGCCCGTTGATGTCACTCCCTACGTTCTACTCCTCGGTTTCTCAACTTTTTATATTCTTTTTGGTGGCTTCGAGTTTGTAAAAATGCTTGTTTTTTTCCTTCTGCAGGGGTTTCTTTTCTCTACTCTTTTCGTTTTTTTCTTACTGTTTACTGGGGCGCGGTTACTTTTTGTCCTGTGAGGAGAAAGGGTAGTCTTCGGTGCGAGCTAAAGCCAAAACTGGTCTTACACTTATTTCGCGAGGAGGCCCCTAATTGCTCATCCCGGACGCCACGTTAAAATAAAAAGAATGGTCGGGCGGAGCGAGTGCGTCCGGGGCGCTCCGGCAGCTACGTCCCTCCTCCTCCTCCTCCTTTGTGTTGTGGTTCCACCTTCCCTGGTGACGCATGACCAGGAAAGCACCTTGCAAGGAGACACCCATGAATGCCGTAGGCCAACGTGATCCCTGCGATCGAACGCGTTCGCCTGCCATCATGTCTGAACACCTTCATGAAAGATTCGGCATCTCTCTGAGTTTCTCACAACTTAATTAAAATCCAACCATGTGTCTAAATGTGAAAGCAAACCGTGAAGGTAGAGCAGGCGGGGCCGTCTTTTCTTGGTAGATTGGCTTTTTCCCATTTGGAATCCATGTTTGGAAGTTGCTTCTGTTCTGAAGGACGTCGTAAATGTATTTTCGTCCTTTGTATCTTGCTTTCTGATTCTTCCTATTGATTCTTTTCTTCTTTGAGTGACCATCAGGGTGGTTTCGGAAATCCAACCATATGCGCTGCTCAAATCTTGGATAAACTATGTACCCATTGTTTGATTGCTTCGATGATGTGATTTGGAATCTTTTTCTATCTGATTTTGCAAGGATTTTACTATTCGCACAGGGCCAAAAGAATTAGTTTGATGCTTTGGTTTGCCATTTATGCTGGCCACCAATGTCGGTCAACACACAAATAAAACAAATGGCTTGATTACCACCACGAAAGTCGTAATGCAGAATTCCATCTCAAGTTGTCATTTGGACAATTTCAATCATAAACCATCCAAATTCCAAAATCTTGCGTGAAACAATTGCTTGCTTCTGTAATTCTCGAGCAAAACGATTAACATGGAATTCCAATAAAAACAGCGCTGGGAGGTAAAAAGTAATGTGGATTTCTGACTTAGGCAAAATGAAAAATATGGTTCAAATACATCCTGCAATTTAAGCTCCTTTCTGCTTTGGCACTCCCTTCCTCCCATGCCTGCCACCGCCAATTGGCCTCGAGCTCTTCCAGGGCTTTCACCTTTTAGGACTTTAGATGGTAAGATGGGCGTCGCCTCTTCTCTTGATTCCATCCGCGTTGACACTGACAATCACTCCTACCTAGTTCATCAACGTCCACAGTCGGCCATCGATCCACCTGCCAGCCTACCACCTCTGCCTCCACGCATGCCTCTCTCTACTCTACCCTTCTTCTTTTCCTGCAATCCAAAATCACCACCATTTGATCTCCCTTGCAACTATTGAAAGGTCGCACCTCTTTCAAGTTGATGTCAATAATTGCCTTCTTCCCTTCGACTTAGAAGTAAATCTTGATATGGTCTCAAACAATCTTTTCTCAACTGGTTCACAAACTCGCCGAAAAATTGAACCAACTAGGATTCAATCAGTTTGTGGCGACATATTTACGTCTATGGAAGACTATGAGAGATCGACAAATACGGTTCCATATATTCATCATTAATGTGTACATAGATGACATTATCATTGCTGGATATAATCGAGGCGCCATCGACAAATTGGAAGGCATCATCAATGGAAAGTTTTGCTTGAAGGGCTTGAGAGACTTGAAGTATTGTTTGGGAAAGTTGCTAGATCCGAAAGGAGAACTTTCTATCCCCAAACAGAAATACATGGTGGACATTCTAACATATAATCTAGATATAATTAGTCACAAGGCTAGTCTATTTAACAATTACACGGTCCAACTTCTTTCATGATACACATGCATGGGAGGAGCTAGAAATTTTTGGTTAAAAATTTTTGAAGGGTACTAATCTTTTTTTTTTTTTAAAAAGCCAAAAATATCAATATAAAAACAAGAAATTTTTTGGGATGCATGTGGACAATCGCCCACATGCTGGCCACACTTCTTTCCGCGCCTCTTCAGTTCATGGCTGGATCAACGCACCTAGATGTTGCATTTCGGATCCTCCGTTATGTCAAAGCTATGCGAAGCAAATAGAGTCGTACTACCATAAAATAATTGTAAAAGGCTTTTGTGATTCAGACTGGGCATTGTAACCGATAAAAAGAAGGTCAATTTTTGGATTTTGCATTTTTATCGGCGACAACCCAATATCGTGGAAAGCTAAGAAGGACCGTATCTAATCTAAGTTCAGCAGAAGCTGAATATAAATTAATGGCCTTTGTGACACGCATTAGAAAAGGTACATTCTTAATGATCTTGCCATTATTCATAGTCAAACCATGGAGCTGTATTCTGACAATCATTCGGCTATCCACATACCTGCAAATCCTGTTTTCTGTGAGAGATCCAAATAGATAGAGATTGCCATGTTATTGGCTAGAAGATCCAAACAAGGAAATGTGTACTAGGTGTGTGGACACAAAGGGTCGAGGTGCTAATATTTTCAACAAAGGCATGTGGAAACGATTCCTTCTTACACCCGAGAAACAAGTTAGGCCTGATCGATCCAGGAGTTTGAACTTGAGGGAGACTGTAGAACCTTAGAGATCTTCACGACATTGCACCAGAGATGTGATGCAGCAAATATTCCTTCAGTTTGATAAAGTTTTTGTTGTATTTGGTTTATTATAGATATCAACGTTGCAGTCGTATCTATCTCTTTGGTTGTACATATCCCATCGCTTGTACAGGTTGAAAACTTAACTAGAAGGTGTAGAAAAAAATTGTCAATAGCAACGAGGGAAATATGAAGTTGTCGGTTGCCTGTAAGTTATGAATGAGTTCGGTGATGGTTTTCTATTTCATTTAACTGACTTGAATTTGAATTTGAAGAAGTACGTTTAGACTTGGAATCTTTCACTTCCAACTTCATTTAAACGTGGTTTTTGCACTTAAAAAGACGAACCGCTTGAGAGAAACTAAGCCAACGGAACTCATCGAGGTTGAATCGAGGGATTCATGCATAGTCCAACCTATGTGGGGAAACCACAGACCAAATGCATCAAAGTACAGGAAATCTTGCTTTGACGACGACAGCATCAAAGAGTTGCCTTGCCCTGCCCCACCCACCCTTGCCATTCAGCCCTCCGCACGTTTCACATCATTGAAAGATCGGAAGTTGAACAGCCAACTCCTTCGGCCTCGGCCATCACGCCCTCTCTTCTTCCCTCCTCCAATCCTCCGCTTCTCTCTCGCTCTCACCCTCTCGCTCTGTTCTTACATCACCAACGAGTAGAAGGCAAGTGAAGAGGCCGGTGTTAACAGAAACACCAAGAAGGCTCTCAATGTGAATTACTTGGGAGATGAAAAGTCATATCTTTTGAGAGATGAAAAGTCATGTCTGTTGGAAGATGAAAAGTCATGTCTCTTAGGAAATGAAAAGACATGTCTCTTGAGAGATAAAAAGTCATGTCTCTTGAGAGATGAAAAGTCATGTATGTTGAAAGATGAAAAGTCATCTCTCTTGGGAACTAGAGACCCCTTAGTAACTCCTCTATATAAATGAGTCTCTCCACCAAAGGAAGGCAAGCAAGAAATGATAGACTAGTGGACGTAGGCCTATTGGCTGAACCACTTTAAAAATTCATGTCCCTTTAATTATTCATTCATTTTGATTTCTTACAGCCGGCTCCACAATGACGTCTTCATCCTCAACCCCTACTATCCCCTCCCTAGTTCCCCATTTCTGGGCTCCCACTCAAAGCTCCGGCGCCCATTTTCCCTCTCCTTGAGATCTCCTGGCAGAAGAAGCTCCTTTTCTAGCGCCCTCAAGCAGCAAATCTCAAAAGCGACCGCCACTACTGCGGCTGATTCTCTGGTATGAAACCATTACATTGATTTTTTTGAAGTAGTTGCGAATTTCTCATGTTGCTTTTATGGGTACGTTAATCCAGTTGATCGCAAAAGAAGAAGGATTAGAGCTCTATGAAGACATGGTGCTGGGGAGGTCGTTCGAGGACATGTGCGCCCAGATGTATTACAGAGGGAAGATGTTCGGGTTCGTTCACCTGTACAATGGGCAGGAGGCTGTGTCCACGGGCTTCATCAAGCTGCTGAAGAAGGAAGACTACGTCTGCAGCACCTACAGGGATCACGTCCACGCCCTCAGCAAGGGCGTCTCTTCGCGGGCGGTCATGAGCGAGCTCTTCGGCAAGACCACCGGGTGCTGCCGCGGCCAGGGCGGCTCAATGCACATGTTCTCCAAGGAGCACAACGTCCTTGGCGGCTTCGCCTTTATTGGTGAGGGGATTCCCGTCGCCACCGGTGCGGCCTTCACTACAAAATACCGAAGGGAGGTCCTTAAAGAAGAAGACTGCGACCATGTGACGCTTGCATTCTTCGGCGACGGGACCTGCAACAATGGGCAGTTCTTCGAGTGCCTGAATATGGCGGCGCTTTGGAAACTGCCCATCGTGTTTGTGGTAGAAAACAATTTGTGGGCCATCGGGATGTCGCATCTCAGGGCGACTTCTGATCCGGAGATCTGGAAGAAAGGGCCGGCGTTCGGAATGCCGGGAATTCATGTTGATGGTATGGACGTTTTGAAGGTGAGGGAAGTGGCGAAGGAGGCAATCGCGAGGGCGAGGCGAGGAGAGGGGCCGACTCTGGTTGAATGCGAAACGTATCGATTTAGGGGTCACTCCTTTGCTGATCCTGACGAGCTTCGCGATCCTGGTAACTTGTTCAAAAACCAAAGCTTCTGGCTCTCAGTTAGTGTTTCCTACATGTATTCATCTACTTTTTTGGTGTTGGAAATGAGTTACTCATATCTCTCTGATACTTTACCAAATTCACTTACTTGGGCAGCTGAGAAAGCTCACTATGCTTCAAGAGATCCAATTGTGGGTTGAAAAAGTACATAATTGAAAACAATCTGGCTACAGAATCCGAGCTGAAGGCGATTGAGAAGAAGATGATGAGGTTATTGAAGACGCGGTTGAATATGCTGACCAGAGTCCTCTCCCTCCACGAAGCCAGCTCCTTGAGAATGTCTTTGCTGATCCCAAGGGTTTCGGTATCGGTCCTGATGGCAGGTACAGGTGTGAGGATCCTGGTTTTTTTACAGAGGGTACTGCTCAGGTCTAGGATTGACGGAATCATGTATTGCTTTTTTGTTTATTATAGAAGTAGTAGCGATTTTGAATTTATTTGGGTGGTAGCCGTTCATACTGAGCAAAGATAATATCATGGATTTCAGCAGAGATATGCAGTCTGATCTTTGTTGTTTGTTTTCTTCTTTTCCTTTTTGCTTTGTTGGTTTCAAAAAAAAAAATATTTAATGCCAAAAGCAGTTATGTTGTATAATACCTATATTATTCTTATTTTTTGAAAAAAAAACAGTTCTGTCGTATTATATTCGTATAATACTCGTTTTTTTCGTTATTTTCCCATTTTTGCTTTTTTTATTAATTATTATTTTTTATAATTTTTAATATGTATTAAATGTTTAATTTTTAAAAAAAAATATGTTAAACTTTTTCCGTTTTATTCTCAAGATATAAAATTTTACCGTATTATACCTATTTTTTTTCTTGCCGTTTAATACCCGTCCCCGTTTTTTGTAACAATTACTTATTCATTTTAACACAACACATGCACAAACCCACACAACGTCAGACAAGCATTTGGCATACTGTAGTCAACATCGAAAGCACAGACCCTTGCACGGTGAATCCTAGTCCATTAATTAATATCTCAAATGCCAAAACTGAAAATTTTGAAATCATTCCTTGTGTTGAATGGAGATACTGCTAAATTAGCAGCGTCATGCCAATAAGCAGACTTTAGTAATATGAATGGGCGGAACATGTCCATGGCAGCTAGACGGACTACTTATACAGAGACACGTACGAGGACTGATGGAGAGATTAAACTAGACAGCTGCTAGAGTTTGAAGCGAAGAGAAAATTTCCCTTCAAGCTAATTGAAAAAGAAAGACGTAACGCACTTCACATTCATTGCTGTCAACGACATAAAAGACTATAGTCATCAGACGATCCCATATGACCTCAAACACGATAGATGAAGAATTTGTTGTCATATGTGGGAGACCTTCTCATTAAGGAGTCAGATCTATTAGTTCAAAGCCCACAAGGGTGGAAGACTTGGCAGTAAATATTTAACTTGAATCATTATGGAGTTGTCTAAGATAGCAACAGAAGTGTGAAGATTTTGACTCAGAGGCAACTAAAACTACGTAGGAGAAACGGGCACCCATCAGTCGGCATTACGAAATTTCTGATGCTTTCTCTCATCATGACATGTACAATGTTACGTATGTCCAAAAGGGGTCAATGGGGCTGTTTTGGAAACAACTTCGTGGAGATGACGGAAATTTGTAAGCCGATTTCTCAACTTGCATCGAAAGAATTATCCTTGATTCTTCAAACTGTCTTCCTTAATTCAAACATGAAGGTAGATTGAGACTGAAAACAATCCGCCAGTCCATTTGTTGATTTTCCTCGTTCTGAGAGACATCTCGACTTAACAATATAATCAGGCCCACAAGAAAACACAAGCACACAACAGAAGTTCACCACTATCTGTAGACTGTAGCTAATGTAAAGAATCATAATTGCTCAAGAAAAAATTTGTGCCATATATATCAGTTCCATTGATTTTTATGAACTGACTGGCAGCATAAGAGTATCTCATCCCACTGCACTGAAAACGGTGACAGAAATCTTACAAAAAAACTTGTTTAGAAAAATAATTTTCAGATCTCAGATAGCGAAACCACATTTATCTTCACAATAAACAGATTCACATACAAGTAATGTTAACTTCAAATCAAATATTTTAATTTTCTGATATTTGGAGAAAGCTACAAACTCTGAGCCTCTCCCTTTCTTGATAAGAGAGTGCTTCAAACTTCAAATATTTAGGCAAACATCTCAAAATACATTGCCAACAGATACCAACATCATATTTACACAGAACCCACCAAATCGAAACCAGAAAGGAAAAAAGTTGGCTACGGGTGTTCAACGACAATGCTCAATGTTATTCATAAGCCCAACAAAACAAAAATAACAATCAAACCCCCCAGTCTGACGTTCATTCCTGGTTAGGAGGCGGAGGGGGGCCGCCAGGACGAGGCAGCGGCACACCTTGCGGAGGCGGAGGGGGGCCGCCAGGATGAGGCAGTCCAAACACTGGTGGCGGCGGCACACCTTGCAGAGGCGGAGCAATCAGCAGCTGAGGAGGTGGCGGCGGCACACCTTGCGGAGGCGGCGGCACACCTTGCGGAGGCGGAGCAATCGGTGGCTGAGGAGGTGGCGGCGGCACACCTTGCGGAGGCGGAGCAATCAGCAGCTGAGGAGGTGGCGGCGGCACACCTGGGCCGCCCGGCATAGGGGGTGGCATGCCCGGTCCAGCAGCCATCTGCAGCATCGGAGGCCGAGGCAAGGGCGGGGGAGGCTGGCCAGGCATACCCGTTGGACCCATTGGAGCAGCAGGAGGCGGGTAAGAGACCGGCGGAGTGAAAGCGCCGCATCTGGTGCCGGAAGGGATGGGCTTGCCGCACCTACTGGCGACGTCGACCACCTTTTGCATGTTGATGATGCTTTCAATTTCAGGGGTGATGCGGCCGCAGACGCTGACGAGGTCGGCGCCCCTGACCGAATTGCAGCAGTCCTCGGAAGGAGGTGCAGGCGGCAGGTCCCTGGCCACAAATGGTGCGCATCGTGCACCCAGAGTTGCCAGGTCTTGGGCACCTAGAGTTGGCAGGTGTTGGGTACTAAAGTTTCGCAGGTTTTCAATGAAGAGCCCTGGGAACAGGGGCGGAGGGAGAGAGGGCCTACCCGGCCCATGGCCCGGGTGAGCGCAAGAAAAAAAAAAAATTTACATTGAAAAAATCAAATTTTTTTAGTTTGGCCCGATCGGTCGCTCTTCTTGGCCCAAACCTCGAATCGTCTTGGCCCGACCATAGAAAAAATCGTGGTTCCCCTCGGCAACATGACCAACCCTGTCATGCCCACCCTTTCCCTTCGCTCGCTACACTCTGACACTCTGGCCTTTCCCTTCGTTTGCTACACTCTGGCCTCTCCCTTTCCCTTTGACTCTGACACTCTGGCCTCTGTATAGAGTGCATAGAGTGCAGGCTGCAGCTCAAGTAATAGCCCTTAAAGACTTCATCTGCAGCCTGCACTCTATATAGAGGCCAGAGTGTCAGAGTGTAGCAAGCAAAGGGAAAGGGAGAGGCCAGAGTGTCAGAGTGTAGCGAGCAAAGGGAAAGGGGCGAGGCAGTGATTGAGTTCTCTGTCAAAGTGGGCATGACAGGGTTGGTCCTATTGCCGAGCGGAGCCACGATTTTTTTTATGGTCGGGCCAAGACGATTCGATGGTCGGGCCAAGAGGAGCGACCGATCGGGCCAAACTAAAAAATTTTGATTTTTTCAATTTTAAAAAAATTTTTACATTAGCAAGCTTTAAAATCATCGGTCTCGACTCTGGAGAAACCCAAATTTGATTCTGCACATACATTGTTTCTCTCTCTTAATCAAATTTGGGTTTCTCCATAGTCAAGACCAATGATTTCAAAGCTTGCCAATGTGCACATTATAGAGTGTATATACAACAGAAAGCGTTTGGTGAATAATCAATTAAGAGGGAGAAACTGGTGAATAATTAATTAAGAGGGAGAAACAATGTATGTGCAGAATCAAATTTGGGTTTCTCCAGAGTTGAGACCGATGATTTTAAAGCTTGCCAATGTAAAAAAAAAAATTTACATTGAAAAAATCAAATTTTTTTAGTTTGGCCCGATCGGTCGCATGGCTCCGCTCAGCAACAGGACCAACCCTGTCACTCTGGCCTTTCCCTTTCCCTTTGCTTGCTACACTCTGACACTCTGGCCTCTATATAGAATGCAGGCTGCAGCTTAAGTAATAGCCCTTAAAGACTTGATCGGCAGCCTGCACTCTATATAGAGGCCAGACTGACCTCTCAACTTTATATTTTTTGTATTTAAAGTCATATGATCATATGTTCAACATTAAGAATGCTCATCGACTAGCGAATACCATGTACTCTTTGGGCTTTTGAGTTTGACATTGTAAATAATTCTGCTGATTTGGAGCTGTAAGATATAGTTTGAACATTTAGTGGAGTGGAGGTAACTTCCAAGCTAGGACTGACCTGTTCGTGTACAAGGATGCCTTATTGTAGACTGACGGTCTGCAGTCAGTTAAGCATGCGCTTGCTTACTCCACCACCATTTTTTGCCACGAATTGTAAATCAGTCTCTGTTTGTATTCCTTCTTCGATAACATGTAGAGAAGTTGGTCGTGGTGGGCACGAGGGAGCTGCATCTGTTAAGTCCACATGGTTCGGCTGTTAATTACATACATCCACGCCAGAAGGTATACGAGTTATTCTTCACGTGTCCTTGTTCGGATGAATATTGTTTGGCACACATGGGTCTGCAGTTGTGGCATTTTATTGCAGCCTTTCAGTGCTAGATGTCTGTAGTTGGTCAACATTGTAACGTGTGAATGATATGACGATCTTTCTTACAATGTATTGATATCAGGAGAATACAACGGAGAGTTTGGTTGTGTTGACCAATTGCCTTCAATCGAATACTTGCCGTCTCTAACCTCCGTGAAGTTTTTATATTTGTGAAATATGTCCTTTCATGACAGCGTTTTTGACCCATTCTTATATGAGAATAGACTCGTGACTGAAACGTTGGCAGACTTCCAAACCTTACTGAGTCTTCGTTAACAAAAGATGAGTTTGGATTATAATTGCACTCGGCTTCATATATTGTTAAAATGGCTGAATTCAAATTGAAATCCGAGACCTGATATGAATCCGACTCAATTACATGTAGACTTCATATCTTGCTCGTCACAGATACTGATTTTTTTCTAAAAAATCAAATCCGAATTTATCCTACTAAGAAAAAATCAATCAAGTTGAATCTAATAAATGGTAGATCTGGTTCAATTCACAGCAGTTGTTTACAAACATAGGTAGGGGCAAGGGCAGGGGCAGGTTGGGTTCCTAAACTGAGAAAGAAGAACTAGTTGAAATAGGAGGTTTGACTACCCTTCATGGAGAGGCTTGCCTCTTACCAAGCAACAAGAATGTAAACATTACGTAATCTACGCCTTTAGATTACTTTTTTTTTCTTTTTTTACATTTTAAGAAAGAGCGTCAAAGTGAGTTCTGAAATTGTGGACTACCACTACTTAAATATGAAAAATATTATATGCATTATATAAGTTACGAGTTGACTTGCCCGCGGATAAACGACTCAACTTGAATTTTTTTTAAGTATTACTACTTAATGAGGGTGTATGATACCTACAAACCAAGTTTTATAGGTAAAACCTGATTTTACTTTCAAAACTGAGTTTTTCAAGAGTTTGGATGCCATCAAAATTATGTTTAAAGTTTTTATAAGACCTGGTCTTATATAAGAGAGTGAAAGCCCCAGCCCCCTTAATTTATTCAAAACCAAATTTTAGATGTGCCAACCAAAAAAACAAAGTTTGTTTTTACAAAACTAAGTTAGATGAGAGTGCCAAACGCATCTTTACTCCGTTCACGCATATAAAAGACTCGATTTAACCGTGTCGTTGGCTGCTTTCGAGTGGTTCTCTAGGATAGCTCCCAGCAGTTCATTGGAGTGATCTCTAGGGTTCTATAACATGACAGCATCACCAGCTGTAAATTGTTATTGCTCTCGACGTGCCCCTCGGTGACAAACTGACGTCATTTTTACCAACTGGTTTTCTTTCGCTTTTTATTATTTGCTGAATCGGCTGAAAGAAAGAATCCGGGAATGACACACAGCAGGAGCAAAGAGCAACACGGTAACGACATAGACGGTTTCCGAGAACTCGGAAGACAAGAGACCTCATATTCCCCTCCTTTATTTTTCCTTTGTTTGACGGCAGTGGCGGTGTGGGAACGTACTGATACAGGATCTTCCTTGCATGTGAGCGGATGTTTCTCCTGGCCATTCTTCTCAAGTCCAGTCCAAGAAGAGATTCCCACCCATAAAAGAGGAAACAAAAAATAGTTATATACTTGGGCAGGTACGTAAGTTCCTTGAGTTTGTCGTTCCCCCTTGGTTGGTAGCAAAGACATTGTTCCCATTCCATTTCCATGCTTCAAAACGTGATATAGGAGTACCTGCGCATTTCAGTTCTCTTCCTTTTTTTTTTCTTTTTGACGGGAATTTGTTCTATGGTGAAAGGAAAGGCGTTGACGTTGGATTCGAATTGTTTTCTTTCCCCGAGTTGTCGAATTTTCTTTAAGGTTAGGACTCGCCGCGGTAGAGAAGTTTTGATATGCTTCATTCTTGCGGCGCCTGGTTGTTGGTTGTCTTGACGAACTTCGTTTGTTTCTTCCCCACAATTTTTCTTGTTAGTACGGAACTGAGTTTAGATTTCTCTGACGATTCTGAAAAGAAAAGTTCGTGATTGTTGTTTGTGCATTTTTTTTTTAGGTTGTCTGGTGATTCTAAAAAGAAAAGTTCGTGATTATTGTTGGTGCATGTTTTTGTTTTGGTTGTCTGGTGATTCTGAAAAGAAAAGTTCGTGATTTCATTTTCTGGGTGTCTGCTTAATGGAAGCAGACATTTGGTGGTAAAGAAAAAAATTGAGTTCCAGTCGAGAATTTATCTTGATTGCCATCCTTCTTTTGTACCCACTTGTCTATAAAGGGGGAAGGGAACACCTCACATATGAAATATCAGGCCTCTTATGTACATTTCGTGTCTATAATAGGTGCTCTGGAGACTAAAGTATCTTCGCAACATGCGGCAACTTAAGTTATTTGTTTCATTATAAGTTTATAACTGTACCACATGATAAAGCTACCCGCCTTATCTGATGAATGAAGCTGAACCACCGTTGTTGCTGAGTGGGTGGATCCAGTTTAACCATCTGTTGACTGAAGTGATACATTTGTATGTTTTAGCAGCTAACTTTTTTGTCCAAATGAGGACCCAAAATATGTGTGTCTTGAAGCTCATTTTTTCCTGTTGTTGAAGTTGCTGTGTTTTGATATTCTTGATCCGAGTGTTTGTCTATTTCAAAACGTGAATTTGATGCTTAGGTGAAAGCATGGTTTGCATGATATGCACTGAAAACAGTGACCATCATTTATTTTTAGACCACTTGTCAGTGAATTCGAAAGATGGATGCCAATGGGTTGATGGTGGAATTCGATGCTCCAACAAATCCAATGGTTTCTCCACTTCTTACTGATCTCTATCAATTCACAATGGCTTATGCATACTGGAAAGCTGGCAAGCACCTTGAACGAGCTGTGTAAGTTGTGGATCACAAATGAGCATGAGTGGAAAGTGAAGACTTAATTTTTAGTAATACCATTTTTGGGGTCTTTCTACAGGTGAAAAAAATTATTTTAGGAAGTCTGAGAAGAGACTTTTTTGCTTTTGTAAAGATATGATAACCATGTATGCACCAGATTTTAGGAATGCTAAGTCCATCGTTCTTGGTAATTGATTCTCTATTTGTCAAATGGCAGTTAATCACAATGATATTTGCAACTGTTTGCAATCCTCTGCAGAAATTTTATCATTTTTCTGTTCTCAATTGATCAACTACAGAAGTCAGAATTTACAGTGACATGCCATTCAGGGAGCAGACGCAAGTAAAAGAAAAGCATGCTCTTGTTAGTTTCTGCACAGTTTTCATGTAGCAAGCTTCAAAAAAATCTCTTGTTTAGATGGCTAATTTTCAATGAACGACTGGTTGTCATCGAAGCTGTGGTTCTGATGACTTAGCCCATATATGAACTTAAGGGAAACAACATCAACATATTATGGACACATTAAATTATTCAACTTGCAGGTTCCAGTGATTACTGAGTCATGAATCTCATCTAGCAGCACTCATGCTTGTTTCTGTTTTTAAATGCATATAGAGTTAAACAAGGGCATGTAAGTAAAGAAAGCTTCATTAATGCAGGTTGTAAAAGTTATGCTTCTAATTGTATGCTTGATACCAACTATGGTAGAAAATTCTTAACTTTATTTTATACATGTGGAAGTAAATGTGTAATTGAAACAATAAAACCAACACAATGATGACTTTTGATTCACGTTTGAAAGCGAAGATGTAATTGAAGTAACAAGCCTGCATATTTGGAAGTGAAACTTGAACAAAATAACAGACCACCAGCAAGTTGAGATGGTTTAAGCTTTGTCTAGATTCTCAGTTTTGAAATTTCTTTCTGTGGAACTCTGGCTTTGTTTATTCCAGTTAACCATATTTTATAATATGAATAATTTTTTTTAAATGACACAAATTATTGTAAAATGACAGCCTTTTCATTTTCTTTTTAATTTCTTTCTCTATTTTTGTCAATTCAACTTCATCTTCTCTAATTTAGTAAATGGTGCATTTCAGGTTTGACTTGTTTTTCCGAAAGAATCCTTTTGGTGGTGAATATACTATCTTTGCTGGGTTGGAGGAATGTATTCGATTTATTGCTAATTTTAAGCTTAAGGAGGAAGAAATTGATTTCATCCGTGCTGTCTTGCCTTCCACATGTGAGGTATACTATAGTATTTATGCAGTAACTCTCTTAAATCTTAGTGTTCATCAGCATGCATCCTCCTGGAAATACAGTTGTTTCTTGTGCAGAGTTTGTGTAGAAAAAGCAAAAAATTGTGAATCAAGAATCCTGAAATTCTGCTACCTAAATAACTGGGTACTACATAAGTTAGATGATAATTCACTTGCAAGAATAATGAGTGCATCAAAAAAAATTTATTTAATCTTCAACTGCTTGGATTGCTGATTATCAATGTTATCCGTATCGTACGATACGCACCGTATAGGTCGAAGAAACCTATATGTTACGCTTGCGATATGCGATACGCTCGCGTATTGCAAGCCGCATATCGCAAGCGTATCACCCGTATCGTACGATACGGGCTATACACCCCCGTATCATACGATACGGGTTAAAACACAAATTTTTTTATTTTTTAAAGTTTAAACACTCCTCCATCTTTCTCTTCTTGTATTTAAAGACTCCAAGAGACGTAAGAGGGAGAGATTTTGTCCATTTTCATAAAAAATAACCAAAGATTCATCGATTTGGGAGATATTATCGTTAAATCATGAAAGATGATAACTATATGTTTTGAACTTATAAAATTGTGATGTAATCTAAGTCCTAAAACTCCAAGTCCTAAGACTCTAAGTCTTAAGATTCTATAAAATTTTCAAGTTTGAAATTGTGATGGATGCTTATTATGTTATTTTGAATATCTAATTTCTTATTTTTGAATGTGTTGTTGATACACAGGAATGTTCCTTATGTATGATGATCTTTTTTATATTTGAAAACATTTTTCTTGATTTCTGATTTTTTTGTTCATTTTTTCATATTTTTAATGATTTTTCTCTTTTTTTTATTTTTAAATATTTTTTAAAATTAAAAAATTAATTTTACGATACGCTACACTACGTTTGCGATACATTACGATACGGCGTATAGGTCGGCCCGACCGATACGCTACGCCTTTTATGACATTGTTGATTATGTTATTGCATTAGGTGTGGCATTTAGGATTTATTAACTGATTTATATCTCACATTGTTGATATGGGCCTGTTCTTGCAGTCAGACTTCTTCAGGTTTGTTTGACTTAATCTTTTCATTTTCTGTCTATCTCACAAGATTTCAGTTTTTTATTGCTGTGACTCTTTCACTTCAGTTTTAATCATATAGTGTAGAAAAGTGGACTATCTGTTCATCTTTATATCTTATAAATTGAGTATCTGTTTTATGTTGTATAACTTGTATGCTACTCCCAAATGCAATGAACAGCAAAGGCTTTTTATGAGTCAAGTTTTAAGATGCCAATATTAATTGAAATGTATAATATATTTATGGTTTGGTTCTCTCACTTTTATGCTCATGAATATTTTCCATACAAGTAGGATTTGATCACGTAGGAGCTTATTTATGGAGGACTAGGCTTTGCAATTATACTGTTTAAATAACACCCGATAAGAGAGTCACATGTTCCTATTGGGAAACATTCTTTGCTTTGATAACATGGCCAAGGATTTTTTAATGGAACTTTTGCTACATGTTCCTTCATTAGCTATACTTATATTAAAGTTATGGTAGGTTGGGTTTTTTGATTACCTTAGAGGAATAGACTGCTCAGATGTGGAAGTGTACGCAATCTTGGAGGGCTCTGCTGTTTTCCCCAAGATTCCTCTAATGAGAGTTGAAGGACCAATTGCTGTGAGTGTCTGTAATAGTGATGGTTTTCTACTCCAATTAAATTATTTACTTTGTCTCTTAAAAGGATGCCATTTTGTTCTTCTATATCTACATATATGATGTTGGAGTCTGTATTTCTGTTTTCCTTCAGGTTGTCCAACTCCTAGAGACACCCTTTCTGAATCTAATAAATTATGCATCACTGGTTTCTACAAATGCTGCAAGGCATCGTGTTGTTGCCGGGAAATCCAAGAGTCTGCTCGAGTTTGGACTTCGACGAGCCCAGGTGAAGCTAGTAGTTATTTTTTATTTTGTTGAAGGTGCTTTCTTGTTGCCTTATTATAATTTTGTGCTATTTGCTTATGTAGGGACCTGATGGTGGAATAAGTGCATCGAAATACTGTTACATTGGTGGATTTGATGCAACTAGGTTCTTTTAGTTCTATGAAATTGTGAAGGATTGAGGATTTTAATTTCTTTTCCTTATGATTTACAGAAACTGCAACCTAGGTTGAGCGACATTGTGGCTTACCTAGACATAAAGCTATGTCCCCTATACCACTACTTTTTCAACTGAAGATTTTGACATAAATATACACATTCCTTTACATGCATAAATACCATTTTGGAATTTGCTTTAGTCGGGCAGACTTCTATAATGTGCTTTTTCTTCCCAGTGGCCATTTGTCTATCACTTTTGCAGTAAGTAGTCTCATGCTTTCCTTCCCTTTTGGGGCTCTTATTCTCAGCAATGTTGCTGCTGGAAGAAAATTTGGAATACCACTTCGAGGAACACATTCCCATGCTTTTGTCAGCTCGTACACGGTATGTATTAATGGTATGTGTTATGTTTTTGTCAGTACATTGTTTATCTTGCTAACTTATACATATATATATGTGCGAAGTACTATTTTGTGTTGGTCCTTAAGTGCTTTTTACTCTTCTGTGGGCAGATGTATTTTGTCATGATGATTTTAAGGGTTGATCAGATACTGTTACTGTATAGATAGTTTCAATAGCTTGAAATTACTGATATTTTTTTACACTGCTTGGACAAGGCAGACTTAATTTCTGTCATGCCAGCTGAAAAGTAATGCTGTACACACCTACACGGCAGTCTGACTGTTCTTTAACAGTTTCACTGCTTTGTCATAGAGTAACGGTCAACTAAATGGGCGAACTGATTAATATATGAAAGTCCCTGAAGGCATGATGAGAGGTTTTTCTCTCTTCTTGCTCTCACACTGGCGTTTGGTTGAAGATGGTCTTAATCAACAGAATGATAGTGTTATTGTTACTGAGGCTTTTCTAGTTTGCTCAACTTATATCGTCTTACCAATTTCCAGTCGATCATTTGACTGTTTGCAGGGCCCAGATGAGATCATAGAGAAAGCACTTCCAAGGTTTGATGGTTCTTATGTCTGTGAGGATTTTGTCAGTCTTGTAGACGCTTGGCTTAGTAAACTTCAGGTTGTTGGTGGCATGTATCTTTATTATCTTCATTTATTACACGCCTCATACTTTAATTATGTTTTTGTAACTTATCTTGTATATGAGCTATGTCTTGTTGTATTGATTTGCTTGTTGTTCCTTCTGAAACACTGGTTGCTTTTTTTTTTTTTTGGCTGATTGGATGCTGTTGTTAATCTGCTAATTTATGAATTGATTTTGCATTAGCCACTTTTACTGACTGATTTGTCTTTGTACATAAATCTTATTTTTCTTTTTTCTTTGTTGTTGATATCCCCAAAATCTTTGTATCTTCATTGTAGATTTGCATGTTATTTTGTGAACAAAAGACTTTGATTTTGTTTTTAGATTGTTCACAAATGCTGTCATTAACTCATTATATATATGTTCCCACTAATTAATCAGCGGCTCATTTATCCAAACCATATTCCTTGTTCCGTATTGTCTTGCATTGAATTTTATGTTTTAACTGGCGTCTTGAAATTTCAGTTGCCACTCAAATTAGAAGATTATGAATATAACTACTTTTGGAAACCTTTGTTATGTTGCTGATTTTTTCCTGACCTGCCTGATCGCCATATCTGTTAAATATGGGTATAACTGTCTTGTTCTCGCTTGGAGAGAGTTTTGACTCCCCAAATCAAATGTTTCATGTGACTTTCCATCTTGCAGATAAATCAACTTTTATGGTGGCACTGTTTTTCCTTCATAACCCAGCAGGCTTGCTTGTTTAAACTGAAGGTTGCATACCTCCACATGCCCTGAGAGAAGCAGAAGACAACCATCTCAAACCTGAAAACTCTTTTTGCACATTTTTGGTGTCCGCACATAAAAGACAACATGTCACCTCACCTGAAATTTTTATGTTATTCCTGATGTGAGCCAAAAATGACTTTTTGGCCTAGCTGCTTTTCCCTTTGATAACTGATAAAGAAATGAGATACTGTGGCCCACCTGCCTCTCTCAAAGAAAATTCCTTGTATACATGTAACATCATTTTACTTTATTACATTAGTACATGAAATAGTTTGCCTCACCTTTTATCGTTCTGTTGTCTTGCATGTGCCTACTGCCGACACCTACCTCCTAATATTCAAAACGAGACCTGTTGGACACATGTATGCATTGTAAACAATCCTGACTTTATGGAAAATATTTTTTATCGGATATAATTTGGAAGAAAATATGGAATTTTACCTAAATAAAAGCTGTTCCATCTCTGGCATGTTTAGGCTATCATTATGATAGGTTCTTGTGTAATCAAAACATAGTGTGCTTGTAGTGCAAGATGAGTTTCTATTCGCATAAGTATATTAGTGTTCATGGACAATAATTTTATGGTATGCTTGAAATATATTCTCAAAAAATGTATGTTGGATATTCTTTTACGTGCCATATTTAGTGTTCCTTGTGAAGATAAGAATAGACGTTCTGACATATTGGGATGCACTTGTTTTGTTGATTTGCTTTCCTTTTCATGGTTGGTCTTGTATGTTGCCAGACAGCTGATTCATTATGCGGTGTTTTTAGCGAGACCAACCTGAGTGAGTTGACTGCTTTTACATCATATGCACTGGCATTTCCAAGCAGCTTTCTTGCCCTTGTGGACACCTATGATGTAAGTCTTTCATACATATGTGTCTGCATGCATTATTTATTCATCTTCCTCTTAGTTGGCTGCTGTGTCATATAGTCCTGAAACTTACATGTTTCAACATTAAGGAGATTTTTTTAGAATCTATTAATAATATTGTTACTAAGTGATTTAATATCAGTAATTTCAAGGTATTTACATAGGTGCGGAAAGTCCACCATAATTATAGGCTGGCTGGTCCCAAAGCTTGCGATTTGATTGCTGAGCTAGATATCAAGGTAGTCCGTCATCCAAGTTGTCAAAATCAGGAATAGGAGAAAGATCTTTCTTGACCCTGAAAAGACTAATCACGACTAGTACTCTAGTAGGCCCAACTCAGTCGAAGTCAAAATAAATTGTTGACGGATCTTGTGTTTGGATCTGGGTCTGGACCCGATCCAGTATGGCCTTGTTAGGGCATACTTATGTCTTTGTAACCCTAATTTCCATGTGAATGAAAAATTATCAAGAGAGAGAGAGTCTGGCTGCTGGTGAGCACCGACTCCTCCTCATTCGTGGTTTTTTCTCTCTCGTGTTGAGGGTTTTCCACGTTACATTGAGATCTTGTTTTTCCTTTCTCTTCGTATTTGTTTGTCTACATGGTATCAGAGCCGTGAAGTTCCGGCACTGTTCATCCCTAATTCGGTACTGTTCATCACTTACGCCCGGCACTGTTCATTCTGACGCCCGACACTGTTCATTACCCACTGCCGACACTGTTCACCGATCATTGCCCGACGACCGTGCCTGCAGCCTCGCCGTCGCCTCAGCCCGTGCTTTCCTCTGTGCCTCCGCCTGAGCATCCTCCGTCGCTTCCGCCTGAGTATCCTCTGCCGGTTCCGCCTGAGCATCCGCCCGTCGCCTGAGCCCCTGTGCGACGACTCTGCCACTGTTTTTTCCCTGCGCTGCCCGACGGTCTGTCTCTGTCACCTGAGCCTTCGTGCGACGCCCTGCCTCTGTTTTTCCCTCCGCCACCCGACGTTCTGCCTCAGCCCAACGCTCTGCCTCCGCCCGGCGCATCTGTCTCAGCCTGCACCGCTCGACGCCTTCCTCCCTGCCATTGCCGCCCGACAGTCTGTTTCTGCCCAACGTCTGTCGCCGCCAGATTCCATCCAGTTCCGGCGATCCTCTGTTCTATTCCGGCGACCTGGTTCCGGCGACCTGATTCCGGCGACCTGTTCCGGCGACCTGAGTTGTTTTACTCTCTGTTATCTGTTTTTTGTTCTCTTCTTCGCCCGGTTGATCTCTATGGCTGCCTCTTCCTCGTCAACCGTCAATCAAACTGAAATCGGGGGCGTTAGAACTGAGAATGTTCCCATGCAAGTCATAAATCTTCGTCTCACAAAGGAGAACTATTTTTCGTGGTCGCCCGCTATGACTATGGGGATTGCGGCTCGCGATCGCATGACCTATATCGATGGGAGCAATCCTGAACCAGCAAGAACAAGTGGTGTGTGGCGTACTTGGTTCCTTGAGGATAATCAAGTGAAAACTTGGATTGTCAACTTTGTCTCCCCCGAGATTCAGCCGCTGATCCTTCGGAAGAAGACTGCACGGGACATGTGGGTAGTCCTAGAGCAAATGTATGGCCAGAAGAAAACGGATATTCGCACATATCAAGTTATGAAGACTGTTTATAACCTCCGTCAAGGGAGCTCTTCTGTCGCAGAATACTACGGGGCTTTGAAAGCCAAGTGGGAAGAACTT